>NW_025905746.1:141004-233747 GCF_018835915.1 Vigna umbellata | reverse complement strand
CGGGAGGACTTGGAAGACTTGGAACCGCACAGCCCTACACCTCCGAAACAGAAGGGTTTCTCACGCAAGATGAGTGTGAGCACTGCCGATGACCTTGTTTGGTTGCGCCACACCGATGTCGATGGAAGAAGGTGGTTGCACAAGGATTTAAGGTTTGTTGGAGAGCCTTGCGCTGCGAAAGGAAAGTTATATAGATGTTTCTTGGATGTGAAGGCATATGAAGGGAACTCTTGCTAGTTGTGGGATGCTACTCCATTGTGGTATCTTGTGAGGGTGAAGAAGAAACCTTAAAGTTTCAACTTTTTGTTAAGAAAGAAGAAAATGATGCCAAGTTAAAAAGATAAGAATTTGGTAGAAAATTTGTCATTTTTTTATTAACGGATTTAGTAACAAATAAATTCGTTGATTATAAGAAATTTAAATTATCGACAAATTTTATTAATAAAAAAATTTGTCAATAAATTTTACTCACAAATTTTAAGGTGAATAATTATAAATAAATTTTACTAATGAAAAAATATGTTAATAATTAAAATTTTCATTACTTACAAATGAATTTTATCGATGAAAATAAATTTATAAATAATTAAAATTTAAAAATATGAAAATCATTTAAATTTATCAACATATTTATTTTTGTTATTAGAATTTCATCGATAATTCAAATGTTTTTTTTTAATGTTAAAAGTAATCTTAACAAATTTTAACCAAACACTTTGATAGGTAAAAACCTCATTAATATTAATATTTTTAATTATTAAGTATTATTTAATATTTAATTTTTTATTTGGTGGTACCTAATATTTCATTCAAATAAAAATCAGAGAAAAAACTATGGAAGGATCTCAATACGTGCCTTCAAGTAAAAGCTCTTTTTAACAATTTTAGAAGAACAACACTTTATATAATCTCAACTACAAAAAAATATTTAAATTTTTTTTAACATCTTAGCTTCAAAATACACTGCAGAGCTTTTATATAAAAACAATCTAATCAATTACATTTAAATTTAATTATTATAGCGCTCGTGATTGAATTTAAAACAAAAAAAAGACCAATTTAATTGATTATTTCTCTATATAATCAATTACCAATAAATATTGCATCAAAGGCAATGAAATGAATCTTACATAAAAAAAAACGCAAAACAACATTCATAATAATTTCATGTTACATTGTCAAAGTCTAACTATCAATACCAATCTTCAAAAATCTTTATCACCAAGAAATTAAAGTAAAAATTTAGAAAAGTTATGTAAACAAACGGTTGCAAATTAATTTATTTAAAAACTAATTTTAATTTATAAAAAATCATTTTTTTTCTTTTTCTTTTCTAGCAATGCTCATTGATAAATTTGTTTAAACATAACAGTAGAAGTTATTTCATATTAGCTTCTCCACAATTTGGTTTTTAACTTATGTAAAGTGATAGGAAAACTATTATTTTTTATTTATTTTCCAAAAGTATTTATTGAGGAGATGATCATACATACCTACACATCTAGAAAGTAGAAAAGAATAAACATGCATAGGTAAAAATTGTTTAACATGATTCAGTGAAGTTTTACTTACATAAATCAAACTAATGCACTATGAGTTTCATTAATAATGTCAAGTTTTGTTGGTTATAAGAAAAACTTTATTATTAACTTCTTGAACAACATTCTTATTGGTGTTGTTTTTGAAAGAAGGCCTTTTAATTAACACTAAAGTTAGAAAAGAAATTACATTTTCCTTTCAGCTAATTGATTAATTACAAACACAAATTCTGAGAGCAGTATGTGTAGGCCTACTTAATATATGCAACATCAAAAAACTAAGCTAAGAAACTGCCATTTTTTTTTTCTTCTCTCTTTATCTCCCAAAAAAACAATTAAAGAATATTTTGTTGTACTTGATATACAATTCAGCAAATATTCTGCATTAGTCTCTTGTATGTTTCAATGCCTAATGATGAAAACAAAGCATTGCTCTTCCAAATATGCAACCTTGCTCTCCTTTCTTGTCACAGTGCAAGAATTGTAGAGCAAGAGATGCATCATTGCCAATGGTATCTCTGTGCTTAAATTCCAGCTAGAGAGATACATCAGTTTGGCTTCACCTTCTCTTTGCTAACTGGAATGTCCTCTTCAAGAAAAGATTTGCAGATCTGTCATTTCTATGACACAACACCCTCAATATTGTGTTTGGATCTGACCTATTCCACCTTCCTGTGGTTGGTGGCATAGGCAATTTTTGCCCAGTTCCCATGACTCCAATCCCACTTGTTTCACATGTGGCAATGCTGAAATCGTCCATCAGCTGTTCGGTGTTTTGCCCCATCAATGCAATGACACCCTGCACAGCTGCAGCCTCTCTCTCCACCAAATTTTCTGCTATCAGTCCCTCTCCACAACTGCAGAAAACCCGGTTCAAGCTCTCAAAGTCCTCTTGGATCATCACACTATCAGACCTGTTAAACACCCTTGAGCTTCCACCTGCAAGCAAAACCATGAGGAATGCATCAAAGGAGGCCTTCATCAATTCTCTCATTGCAAGTGCTTGAGCTCTATCTGTGACAAGTGTTGTCATCAATGTGATGTTTTGCTTGAGAATCCGCAGTGCTGGTTGAATGCGCGCATTGGCAACATCACCCAGATAGAGGCCGCCATAGAAGGCTGAATTGGAGTCTAGGAATATGAGGCGGTATGCTGCAACTTCTGAGACATGTTGACATGCTGCTGGGATGGAGGAATTGGTTATTTCAAAATAGGGACCACTGTGTTTGCGGTTTGGTGAAGGGATTACCCCAGGGGTCTGAGAGAGTGATTTCTCAATGGTGTTGATGTGAGAGAGGAGGTAGTGTAAGGTATTGAGACGAACATAGAGGCGTTGTGTGCCACGACTAGTTGATGGCCTTGGATGATGACCTTCACTTATGTGATCTGCCTCTGAATAATTGGCACCACAAGGGGTAGCTTTCTTCAACAACTTGATGAACTTTGAGTCTCTGTTGCATCTTGTCAAAGGGGGAAGTGAAGGAATATAACTCTGCTTTGTACCTGAGACAATAGATTTCTCACCATTTTGCATTGGTAAATCTCAATTCTTGCATCAATGTAGTAGTGATTATTGATCAAAATCTAAATATGCATTAAATTTATATTAAAGTTACTCCTGACGTTTGTGCTAGTGTTATCTAAAATCTTTTGCTTGGTTATGCCTACAAGTGATAAGTACTGCAGTCTTGCAAGAACTGTTTACTTCCATGTTCAAACATAAAATCCCAGTTGCACCAAGTGAAATGGAAATCTCCGGTTTAATAGTTTTTATGTGTATTATTTATTCTCAAAATAGAGTGACTTATATTGTTTATGCACTAGCATAGTACTCACCACATGCTGCAACAAACATCACGTAGTCCTGGAAGAGGCTTTCCAATCCATCTGCAAGTTCTTGAACTATATCTTCAGTTATTCCCATTGGAATTTTAAAGAATTGTTCTACAACTGTCTTGGCACAGTTAACCAGTTCTGCGACTGATGGTGCATATGGCTCTGATTTGGACTTTGGATTCCATGTCTGCAGCGAAAGGGAAAGGAAATTAACAATTCATTCTCAGTTTTATTATAATTAACAAATCTTTTATCTAAGCAAATATTCTTAATTGTGTCCTTCCTTTTAATCTTTGAATAAGAAGAGCATTGACCCAAAACTTACTTCGGTTTCTTTTGCTCTTTGCAAACAGTCTTTTCCACTGCTCAATGATTCATTTATCCATTTTCTTAAGAGGTTCATTATGATTGAATCAACTTCATACGGAGCCATCTCTCTCATGACTGTTTTAGCATTATCCTCACCACATTCGTCAACCACCATTTGGAGCAAAACCTTTTCTACCTTTTCAGCCCTTTGCAACACCTCCACGGTCTCACGAGTCAGCGAGGTCACCTCACCTAAATATTGCCTCAGCACATGCCCATAGCAGCTGTGCAACATCATTGCTGCCACTGCTCCAGCTGCTGGGTGCCATTTCTGTAGCATTGGAGTAAAATTCACTCTTTCCTTTATTGCCAATTCCTCTGTCTCCTGAGCTAGATGAAGAAGAATTTCCCTGAAATCTCCCTTTATTTCCAATTCAATAGCCTTGGCATTCACTGCGTCAATTACCTGCATTCATAAAAAGAACTATATGTACAGACACATACACTATAATAATATAACATACCAAGGTGTAATGAGAAGTTTAGAAACAAACCTTTTCAAATGCATGTTTTATGGTAGATCTAATGTAATAGTCAACCCTATCCCCAGATAAGTCCACTATGGTTATATCACCCTTCTTTCCCCCTTCACCATCATCAAATATTGAGAGATCTTCTCCTAGAATTTGTGAGACTGACAACACTACAGGAAGAATGTTTTCAATTTGGCCAATATTTCCTCTCTGGAAATACTCATGATAATTAACCAGTCTCTTCTCAGCCCAACCCAGGATTGTACTCAGCACTGATGTCAATAACTTTACATAAAGTGATTCCTTTTCCCTCTTAGCGTCAATGGCCACCTCAGACAACATGGCATTAGTCGCACAAAGAAGATCAGGTTCTATCTGCCCAGTTACCACATACTGTTGAAACAACACCCAAGTGAAGCACACATTGTGAATAGGCCTAGTGATCCCCAAGATGGACCATGTCTTCTTAATCAGTTCAAGGAGCTCATCAACCTCATCAAGGACTAATGTGTCATCCCTATTGTCAAAAATGGCTTGAAGAAGAGAAGTGTACAAGTGAACGTTCAAAGGGAATCCATCAGCCCAGTGGCAAATATCAGTCGGGGTACCATTGGAGCTTCTCCATGCCAATGAAACTACTGAATTGGAAAGGGTTCTCAGAGTGTCAGAGTTTTTGCCAGTGTCTATAGGTCTGGACTCACCACTGCGAATGATGTCCCTAAGGCGCATGGCAAAAGTGGTGGCTTTTTCTATAGGGATTGAAGGGTGTGTGAGAAGCCCGGCTTCAAGGACTCTGAGTTGCCTCTTTTGCCAAATGTGATACTCAATGGAATCACTAAATTCAGAGGGTTTTAAGTGCCTCAGAAGTTCTAAGGGGAGGATGATAGTTTCTGCTCTTCTTCCTGCCTGCAATGTTGCAGCATTATGAAAAAGTTAGACCAACAAGGGCTCTATATGTTAATGGGTATAGTTAGTAATAATCTATCCAACAAAAAAGTTCAATGTATCAAAAGTTATATATATATATATATTATTGTTTTCATATTCTATTCATTATCATAAGCTATGTCTTGATTATGTTCCTTACCAGACCTCAGGTTTCTGAATGAAAACTTTCCAGCAGATAAAACACATGAGGGCAAGTTTGAAACTAGAAGTAACTTTTACTTATTCTGTTTGGTTTCAAACTATTGGTAATTGTTATCAATTCAATGAAAAGAAATGGAATCACGCAACATAACCAATATTGTAGCTAGGTAGACATGTAATCTTTTTCCTTTTTTCTTTGTTTTACTTTAGAAATTTCGGTTTCACAAATCTAGTTAATTATTTTATATGAACTTTTCCATTCTGGATAATGTCTTCGGTTGTTACACGCCCACACAACACATACATATAGAGAGAGATAGATAGATATAAATATTCATATAACCTTTTCCTTTTCTAACAAAATTGCATGTGTAATTAATACATGAAATGTAAAAATACCCTCATATTGAGATGTTTTAAACCATGTATATTACATGGTTACACAATTAGAAGAACCACAGACATCATAATAATAAGGTTGAATCAAAAGGTAATCATAGTAATGAGGTTGGATCAAAATCATCACATAATTTCAACAGAAAACAAAAAATCAGAACCAAAACGAATTTCTGAGCAAATATTAATGACTAAATTCAAAACAATTTGGAAGCAATATTAATGATTACTAAATTAGCAAGATGTTACGTCATGCATGATGTGCTTACTACATACTTGGCCAACAAGGGTCCTCGTGATGGTTTTCCTTAGTCGATTATCGTTGTGCTCAGTCACTCTCATCTGCTGTCTCATGATCTCCGCAGAAGTCATGGGCCGCCGCGGCCTCGGTGGCGTGTTGTTATGAAAAGGGCTGCCTCCAGCTATCGGCGAGGATGGCCCGCCGCTGCCACCAGACACCATTCTCCTTGAAGGTGACCTTTTCAACATCTTCAACCCTAGGGCCCGCTTTACCTTGCTTGTTGGCGACATCACCACATTGGGTGACTTCACCTCGTTCTCCTGGTTATTCAAATAGAACGAGTGCACTTGCCGGCTCCCAAATCCCGGTGAGGATCGGCAGGCGGTGAAAAAAATTTCATAAGCACATTCCCTTATGTCATCCTGATTCAGTCTTTCGAGTTTCTGGAAAGGCATGATCAAATCATTAGTCTCGTCTTTACCAGCATACTCAAAAGCACGCTGGTCAGGATTACTATGGTGACATCGGTGACAACAGCTGTAACTGTAATCTTTCCGATGCTGTGCCGTAGAAAGCAAGGGGCCTGAATATGAATCCCGGCGGCTTTGCAGGCCCATAGGAGAAGATGGGTGATTGGTCACAGACCTAGCGGTGAATGGTGGCGGCGACCAAAATAATGACTAAATGATCTAAAGAAAATGGACAGAGAGAAGGAAGCGGTTTTGTTTGTCTTAAATGAGGGGATACGAAAGAGATATAGGAAGAATATTAAGGCTATGGTGTTCGTTTACGTTACCAAAATGACAGCACTTTTTTGCATGGATGGTGCATGAGATAGAGAGAGAGAGTGAAAGAGATGAGTGATTTTGCTTTGCCCACGTTGTCATCTGCGAAGAATAGGAGAAACAAACGAAAGGTGGTGTCTTAGCCAAAATAGAAGAAGACTCGTGCATTTTTGTCGGAAGCATTTTATTTTTGCACTGCAATGCTTTGTTGCAACATGCAAGTGCTAAATTACAGGGTGGTTTTTTACCCATTTTTTTCTTGTGTTTCTGTCTGTATGTGTTGTCATGAGTCATCACCTTCTCGTATTTGTTTAGACAGAGGTAGTTAGTTTGTTAAGACTTTTGATTCATCATGCTACGTTGTCACTCGGCTGAACAATATATATATATATATATATATATTTATTTATTTATTTATTTATTTGAAAAATGTTGTTTTAACAATTTTTCATGTTTTTATAGGATAAAGTGTGATTGATCGGTTTTAAATATATAAATCAATAAAATAGAGATATTTAATTTATTGTCAAAAATATTTGAATTATCTTTTCACTGACATATAAGAAGAAAAACAATAGTTTGAAACTTTTTTCCTAAACAAAAGTAATACAAATAAAACTTTTACATTAATATTAATTTGATATTATCATTTCTCATTTCATTCTCTTTTTTTCTTTTTAAAAACACAAAAAAATATTCTTTTACTTTTGTAATATATATTAAATAAATATAAAACTATCTCATCCTAACTTTGCTCTTTCCTAAAATTATACCTACCTTCAAGTGTTTTAATAACATATGTTAGTATTTAAAATTTTAAAAATATTAACTAAAATATTGGTATTTTGAGATTGTGGTATGGCTATTTTTTATTTAAAAAGTGTCAAGATATCAAACTTCAAACAAAAGGTAACACAATTATACACACTTATAAAATATTAACATTTTAACGTTTTATTTTAAAAGTAGTAATATATATATATATATATATATATAATTTTATCTTTTAAGTTTTTTTTAAAATTAAAATAATTATCTTAACAATATTTAAATGACTTTTATTTTAATTTAATCGTTTTTTCACTTAACCGTTACTTTTAATTTAACCATTTTTGAAATTAAAATAATTATTTATAATGAAAGAAATTATTTACAGAAATAAATAAAAAGTATATATAATAAACTTGTAAAAATGATATATATTTATTTGTATAATAATAATAATAATAATAATTCTGTTATTTCTTTAGCAAACGCATGTACTACATATTTTCACTACTATTATTAAAATGAATTTCATGAGTGTTTTATTGTTAAAGGGCATCAATCTATTATTTTTGTTATCTTTTTCAATCATAGATACCAATAGAATTAATCTTATTTCGAACGTATAATTAAAATTATGAACCCAGCAATGCAAACTAAATATTGTAGCATAGATATGGACTACAACAACATATAAGTCTTAAGATAAATAAAATGTCTTAAAATCATAACATTATTAAAATCCTAATGACAACTATATACGAAGAATCTAACATGTTAGAATGACATTTTTTGTTGTCTTAAAAATGAAGTTTTGTTTCACTAATTATCATAGAGGATTTTTTTTTCTTCATCTATGCACTTCAAGATAACTTATTTTCCTTCACCTAAGTAGATACTAATGTGTAAATGTGTTAGAAGTATCAACTAGAGATAAGAGTAATTTAAAGTATATAAATAGATACAAATCTTATTTTACAAGCCGGTTGATACAAATCTCATTTTATAAGCTGATTTTGTGAGATTAATTTTAGTTTAAAGTTCACTTCTTATTCATCTAAACACGCTAATATGTAAATGACCAATAAAACTAATCCATTGTCTTCCATATAAACACTTAAATATAACTTTCTCAAAAATCTTAGTTTCCTTAACCTCAACTACAATAATTCAGAACGTTTTTAGCCAAGAAACATTGACTTCCAGGTGTTGATGGTGCAAATTATAGTCTGGAAAACGCATTGCGGAAGTATGTTTTATCATATATACCATTAAACTTCAGCTTCAATATCATTCTTATATTTTTCATGTTAAAATTAATCCTTTTTCTATTATTATTATTAATCTTATTCATATTATTATTAATCTTATTAATATAAAATTAGTGACCAAAATAATTGTTCGTAAAGTTTTTAAAATTCTACTACCAAATGAGTGTCTCTTTTCATTATTTAATACTATTATCCAAATACATACTTGATTGTAGTGTATTTCTTCTAACCACTTTCATTTTTGTATATTTAAAAATCAATGTAAAAGGCTATAATTTTTTTTATCAAATTTAAGATAATAGACTTAATTTGTATGTGCCAACGAACTTATGAAAGATGTTTTTCTTAATAAATAGTGTCTCATCTTTAATTACAAGAGAGACACATGCATAATTGATGATTTCATAAGTTATAGATCAAAGTTGAATGAATGTATGACACATTGTTGAAAAAGTATGAAAAACGAATTTATAAGTTGTTATATACTCAACAAAATCAAAAACCTTTCAAAGGAACATATGGATAAGATGAGTTAATAACTTGGAGTAAACACTAAGTAAAAATGTGATGAATCCTTATAGAAATTTGAAGAGTAAACACAACTCATAATCAATTTTGTTAATGATTTACAATATCTTATACATCAAGAGAAAATATATTATATTACTTATGAAGATTTCAAGATTTCAACAATAAGTAAATAACATAAATGTATGTCTCAATTTTTTATCAATAGTCTGAAGATCCATATAGAAATAAAAATGAATGTATTTGATGCACAGTATAATGATAATTTTGGCATGCAATGTCAAATTATTTTCAACATATGGTAACCAAGTAATTCTAAATTTAACATTTTAAAAAATTACTAGTAAATATATAAAAAAAATTGTTTGAAATATATTTAAATGAATGGGAGGTCACTAGTTAAACAATACACAAATAATTAATAAGTAATTCTAAATTTAACTTTTAGAACACAAGTATTGGTAAATATAAAAAACCATAATTTTTTTAAAAATATGTTTAGATGAATGGGAGGTCATATGTAAATAAACTGGTGATATGTTTACCCAAATTACATTTTTTTGATCAAAAGTTTACTTTAAGCATTTCAGAAGTAAGAAAATAATGAAAAAACATAAAACTACAAACATTGAGTATGAGCAAATGGCCAACTTGACACTGAGCTGAAGCTTTTTCCAATGAAGAATGGTGAAAACAATGGATGAGCTTCTTTTCTTTACACCAAAAACTTCAAGCAACTCATGATTTTAACAACACAACACATGACTCACAAGTTCTTCAATATAATATGGATAATAAATGAGCTTACCCAATATAATGAGACAAAAATTGTTCACGTGTTGCTCACTCTTTGAAATTTTCAAAATTTATTTATTAAATAAATATCAATTATTAATTAGAAATAGACATAAAAAATATAATGGCTACAAAATCATTATATTAATTTAAAAATCATATATTAATTAAAATATCTTTCCATTTCATAAACGAAATATAAGTATAATAATTCCTTTTTTTTTTCAAATGTCAAATGGATACATCTGTACATTATATATGTCCAATCCAAAATGAATAAAGTTATTGTAATATAAAATATTGTTCACTAACCGAGGCAAACAACCACAAATTATTTGATAACGATTGAAGAATTTTAATATAATATATTACAAATATAAAAAGTATAATGCAATTTTACATATTATACTATAAATAAAATAATTTCACACTTCAACAAAATAGTTAGTCATATATATTTAGATATAATAAAGGTGAGATACAATATTCAAATACAATAAATAAGCCCTTTAATTGTACTTTTGTTTCTCTCAATGTTGCTAATGTGTGACTTTAATATTTCAAGTGTAATAATTGCAATTGGATTTCTTGGATATAGTTAATTGACATTTTAGTCCTCCAGGTTAAGTGTAACAATTAAGTTGTAATTGTGTAATTTTAGATTTTTTTCATTAATTAAAATTTGCTACTCACCTAATATAGACTTATGATGTATCTAAAGGATTAAAACTACTAAGTCCTGAAAGATCTAATTGGCACACAAAAAACCAAGACCTAAACACATTTAAGATACCTGAAATCTAAATTAAACAATTAGAATTAATAGATAAAAACATTTAAAATTGAGACATATTTTTTCTCTATATTCCAGTTTGTTTATGAATTTAAGCAATTGGGATTCTCTTTCGTATTGCAGAAATATGGAAATTATGAGCTGTAACTCTAAACTCTTCTCACTGTGAATCATGTTGTCACAGAATTCCATTGTGGCATTTTCTGATTTCAGGCTAGATAGCACTTATCTTCCTCTCTTTCTCACATATTTAATGTATTTATGGCAGTAAATTAATTGTTTTTGAGTTTTGACAGAAGTGGGGAAAAGTGTAATGATCATACTAGTGGCAAAAATAGGAAGATCTAGGTTTAATTTGAATTTAAAGATATATCAGCTAAACCTCATTGAATATCAAATTTTAGATAACGAGAGAGAAAAAAAGTGGCAACACCTATAGTGAAGCAGAAGGGTCTGCAGCTTTGACAATGACATATCCTTCTAATTATAGATGTTACAATTACATAGAAGACTGTGATAACGAGGAAGATATAACATACGAAGATCTAATAGTGATGCTGACAATGACAACAACAACAATGAATTTGATGATGGAGATGGTAGTGAAGAGAATAAAGAGTTTGAAGCATGTGATCAGAACACAAGACATAAAGAGTTGATTAAGCTGTATTCCTTGTTGGCAGAAGAAGGAATAAAGAATCAATTGCCACTAGCTCCCACCGAACCTTACTTGAAATCATACTTATGTGGACAAAACAGAAGCAAGTGTCTGTCTACTGTAATGTGCCCTGTAGAGAACCAGACTCAGTGGAAAGCAATCAAAGCAAAAGTTACATCCGGTAATATGCAAAGGAGGAAGGTCATTGTTCCACCAGAGCCAAAGAAAGGCATGCCCTTAGCCTCAGAGACAAGCTTCGATTTCTCACCTTTCACGTCAGATTCAGAAGCACATAACTCCAACTCTTAGCCTCTATTGCCAGAAATTGCAGTTTATTCTAATTTTTCGAACTGGCTCGTTTCTATGAATCCTACTGCTCTATGACTACAGTTCATTGTTACCTATGCAGGCATGAAAGAGAATGAAAGATATAGAAAATATTAATTCATTGACTCGATTGGTGGAATTTTAGTTGGAAAGGAATCACACGGTTGACTACCATATAATATTGGCACCCTGTTTGTGGACATCCATTATAGAAGAGGAGCATGAAGTTTGATTCTTCTGTTTATTCCTTCAACAAGTTGGTAAGAGCCAGTTGGAATGACTTAGTGTTGTTCATATGTATAATTGTTATCCTGTGTTTTGCTGTCAATAGTTATGCATAATTGGAGTGAGGTTTTGTCTATGTTTGTATTCATGTTGGACCTAAAATAAAAGAAAGTAAATCTAACAAAGGATCAATTCATTTTTCAGTTTTACAAAAATTTAAAGACTTGGTCTTCTTCAAGATAACTTCTGATTGATAAAACTCAACTTCTATAAGAGTTATTGTCAAGTCAAACACATGTAAGAGTAGATTCACATAAATAGAACTGAATATAAATGCTTATTCTAATTTCGACAGCAAAGGGAAAGCAGTACACAAGGACTGTTTCAGCATAATTATTTGAGAATGAATATCCAAATCATGAAAATTTATTCCATACATTGGGGAACAAAAAAACAAAAGGAAATATTTAATAAAGGTGCCTCCTCTTCAACTAGAAAACGGTGATTAAAGTTTAGTGCAGAGCTATCACCTCTCACATTTCTATCATGTGTACTTGATCTACATCCGAGAACTCACCCCAAAGTCCATATATGAAATCATGTCAAAACCCAGTGAAGGTGAAATGGATACACTAGGTAGACATGAGAAGCTGCTTGTCTAGGTTTATTGGACTGTTGGTCCCACCTCAAAACACAGATCAAACCTGCTGAGTTGTCAAGTTTTGGTCAGAGTCAGGGCTGGCATGCCACAGTAATGCCCCATGATCCAGCAGAGTTTGAGACAATTATCAAGATGGTTTCTACATTATTGTGCAGATGCAAGAATCGGAATCCTCATCTTCTGAATCACTGGCATCACTGCATACAGAATGGGAGACCAAATGGGAAAGAATTCTTGTATTATCTAAATAAATGATCCACATAAGACTGATTGTCACACTCAGTTACTTTTTTTAACATTGTAGTTGTATTACATATGCATTGAACTTTATCCCAAATAGACAGACAAAATGGAAACATCTTTACTTTTTTTCTTGTTACTGTTTTCCTCCTTTGCCTTTCTTTAGGTGAAATTAAACAGGAGTTTAAAGAATTTTTTAGTACAGTTTAACAACATCCTTAACTCCACCAGCATAGGAACAACTCCAACACATCTGTATGAGTTCAGCAGATCAAGAAAACACACAAAATGAGACAAGTATAGTTTTCTCTAAAATGGAGAACAGTTGCTCACTTCAAGCAATATGGCTTCTATGATATATTTCTGTTCACATATATCAATAAAAATCCTTAAAACTAATGATTTCATATTAATTCTTTCTACTTTTCCCCAAGGGTTCTATATGTCATTAGCTTTATCCTTGTAATTTATATTTTCTGTAGGTGTAACCATAAGTTTACCCTCGTCAACAGATGCTATCATGTTTGTAACCTATCCTATATAAATAGGAACATAAGTTTTTTCCCCTTAATAGTGTCTCCTTAGTCTCACTAACAAAATACAGTAACCAATAAATCCCCCCTCAGCAGAGCATAGGCTATTCTTAAGAATCCTTTTCAACTTCTTCATGAGTGAGAGAAAAATTAAATTCCACCCACGACTCATAAACCTGTACTTTCAAAATAAAACACCTTATGCACTCTTCCTCACCAAAAGTAGCCTGCATGTTCACTACTTTTTCTTCCTCTTATTAGCCCTTCATTTCCCCTCCTATCTAGAACAAAAGGTTCGTAAATTAACCTAATTAGTGCCAACAACTTACATTGACTGTTTCCTTGTAGTACAATTAAAATGCTGATTGTCAAATATTAAAATGCAAACTGGATTTTAGGTCCTTGAAAGATTATGCACACATTGATTTATCCCTCCAAAGATCAGTTAACAACAAATTTTTTTGCACTCGTTAATGCTGGTGATGAATAAGGTTGAAAGCCCCACATGTATTTCTTTAGGTAAGAACAAAAACATGTAGGGATCGGGAATGTGATTTTAAAAGACAGGCTATGGCATATCAAATTCCATGTAAATTCTAAAAGCTGTGGGCTTAATTAAAACTCAAACATCACTTAGCTAGTATTATACAAGTCTGCACACAAAGTTGTAAGTCTAAGAAAACAAATCTTTCATAGTTTAAACATTAATTTAATGTTCTTTAGTCTTTTTCACTTTGCTAAACTGCTATGAAGCAAAGGAGTATGTGGTACATTTTTCGAGTACAGTCATGAGATAAGAAACTTGTGAGTCAATAGGAGAGGGTACCCTTAAGAGAGGACACAATATACTTCACTTTAATGAATAATAGTTAGTCAATGAGGGTGACACCAAGTGAAACAACTGAAGTGCCCTCCAAATTCCAATCCTATTGGGTACATGTCAAAGAAAACACCAGCTAAAAGTACCATCTACAGATTATCAGAAAGATACTCATAAAATAAAATGCCGTACAGTAAGTCCTAAGAAAACTCAGCAGCAGAAAGCAGGAGGATTTCAAATTTATTAGGTTAAATCAAACTAAGATCTGATGTCAAATGTAAGTCATGACACTGTACACATGGCAACCTATATGAGAGTAACCAATAGTTCTAAAGATCCCAAGACAACAAAAACACATGAATGAAGCTGAAATTGATTTTTCTTTTCTTAACCAAAAAAAGCAGAAAAAATCAAGAGTCAAGAATAAAAATTGTTTTCTATAAAACAAGGTAAAGCCCTTAGTTAAGTTGAAATTGACTTATTCTTTTCACTTTTGGTGATAGAACAAGAAGATCTCAAGTTCCAAATTCATATCTTGGAAAATGTCAGCACTGAGAAAAGGTCCAAAAGTCCAACACCAAAATAGTGAAATGAGAAGGAAAAAGAGGAACAAAAATGTTTAAATTAGAGGAATGCACCGGTTCAAAGAACCTCTAACGAAACAACAAAACCAAGCAACCATTAATTATCACCACCACACAAATATCCTGAGTATTATAAATATAAAATATGTCAGTTTCACATTTCAACCTCAACTTGTCCTTCTGACAAAGACTTCCAAGTTTAATTACCTTCTGCTGATCCAATACTCCTAAAATAAAATATAGGTAATTTCAAAGAAATTAATGAAGTGATAATCATCATAAACTCCTCCGTAGATCAAATCAAGAGTAATGAACACGAAGATGACAGACACCAAAGTTTTCACAGAGTTCATTAACTCATTCCAGAGGAGCTGCTTATTTTGAGTAAAAGATTTAACAACACAAACAACCCACTAAATAGATTTACAGACATGTAATTACCACCCTAAACAGCAAAGATTTAGCAAAAACTAACCAAATGCCCCAAATTTGGAAGAAAAAAAAAACATGTCAAAAACTTCTTTCCTCTTCTTACAGCAACACAAAACTGGACCAGTCAATTAGTGTGCAATAAATGTTCCAGGTATAAATATTAGAACATCAAAATCTTAAAATTGTAAATAAAAAAGAAAACAAATCTAACACAGTATAACAATTTTTGAATTCAAAACAGCCCAACTAAATTCGCTAAGATTTACCGAATTGATAAAAAAGAGGTACCTAGGCTCATATTCCAACACCTCAGCAAGTTTATTCCCATTCCTATCATTCCATTGCACACTCCGGCGAGTCTTGTCAGAGTTTCTGGACATACCGCCTCTCCGAGGAGGCAACAAAGAATTGGAATCACTATCATCATCTCCGTTGACATGATCTTCAACCTTTTCACTCCGCAAAGAAGAAGCCACCACAGGTTTGTGTTTATCCATGATGCAACCATTAACATCCTTGGAATCCATATCCACCACCAATCACACACACAAACACAAACAAAAGCAAAATTACAACCCAGAAAATATTTAGAACAATGTGAAGACTTGAAAGAGACCCATTTGACTGAAAAACATGTTCCAATTCGAAATCTGAAAAAAGATCAAAACTTCGAATTGGAGGAACAAGTCTAAGTAAGGTCAACGCGTTCTCCAGGACGCTGATGCAAGGAGATCAATGGAAACAAACAATGAGAAGGGAAAAAAAATTGAAGTGAGAGTAAATTGTTAGAAGAGAATCTCAGTGTCATGAATAAAAATTCATTTCTCGAGAAAATGAGGGCAAAAAATTTCGTGTTGCAAAATAAACAGAGCATCGGAATATTTTTATATATTTATTTATAAAATGGGAGAAAAACCTCAACACGTAAGAACTTGAGAAAATAATAAAAAATAAAGAAATTGCCAAATAATTATAACTCGTTCTTTCTCCGAAAATTTACACAAACAAAACCTATTTTCCAAACCAATTGCAAAAACCAAACCCTTTATTACAAATATTTACACAGTAACCACGGGTTCTTTTCCTATATCAGGAATTTTGACCTTTAAAAAAATATATAACATTAATAATTTTGAATTTATTATTATTAAAAATTTATAATATTTTAAAAGAATTTTTAGTTTAAATTTTATTAAAGTAACTTATTAAAAGAGTCTTTTTGACCTAGGTAAAGTTTAGTTATTTATTTATTTATTTCCTTATTTATTTATTTATTTCCTCGTAATATTCGTCTCGTTAGATTTAATAGAATCATTCAGTAATATTCGTCCGCAAAGTTATAAATAATTTCTAAAAATTATTAGAAAAAAAAATTCACGAAAAATTAAGTTGGCCATTAACCGGCAAAGTTATAAAAAAAATTTTAATTATTTTTAAACCCCTTTAATTATATTATAACTATATAATTATTATATTTATGTTTAATTTTTGTTATATATAAAAATAGGGTTGTAGTTTATTTTAAAATAATGAAAAATTTTAAAGAAATATCACTATATTATATTTGTAAGAACTAAGGCTTATATTAAGAAGTAAAATTATAAAAAGATTAAATTTGATCTCAATGGACAAAATTGTTAAATTTTAAAAAATTATGACTAAATTGAATAAAATTAACGAAAATTTAAACTAAATTGAATATAAAACATTAACACTTGACATTTGACATTTAACATTTAACAATAACACTAACACATGACATTATCATGTAATGTGATGCTCACTTGACACGTGTAATGTGATGCTCACTTGACAGGTGAATCACTTTTTTTAAAATTAAAAAAAAATATGATAGGTAACATATGGTACACAATTTTGTTAATTATTTAAATGTTATTAGTAATGTAAGAACATAGAAAATAGAGTATTAATCTAAATAGGTGTATTAAAATGATTAGATCGAGTATTTTATTTAAAAAAAATAAGTCAACAATATAAATAGAAATTTTTAAACTCGTCTCGTTACCTAAAACATCATTTATCTCTCTAAAACACTATTCTCTTAACCTCTCTACCATCTCTCTAAAATTTCTTACTCCTAAGTCATCTATTTGACAATCAAGAGGTGTTTAGGCGATCCTTGTAACAAGGATTACCTATCTACCCGATCAATTTGCTGTTTAGAGCAAGTAAGTTTTCACTTTTTTTCTTGGTTTCGATCCATGATCATGCAAAGAGAATATGTTTGCATGTGTCAAGAACTCCCCTTCTTCAATTTTTAGCTTAATTGAGGTTCTATGGTTTGTCTCCAATCACCAATCGGTGATTTGTAGGCTTTTTAGAAGTTTCTTGTAGTGGAAGCAACGGTCGGAGATTTCTAGAGCGGTAGAAGTTTTCTACGGTAAGGGAAGCTAGAACCTTTGTCCTAATTTGTGATTATGTTAGAAGAAATTGTATATCTATGTGTTGTCGTTAAATTTGTGGAAAGGTATATGTTGGTTGTTTGAAGATTTTAGGAAATTGAGAATTTGACTATGTTTTATTAAGATGTTGGAATTGGATGTTTGTGATGTGTGAAACTGTATTGATTTTGTGTAATGAAGTGATTTTAATGCTGGAAAATGAATGCAAAGTAATAAGTTTATAGAAGGGTATTTTTGTTTAGGTTTTGAGGTCAAAATGGGGGTTTTAAGGGGTGGATTATATAACTGAGTGTTGAAATAACTGGTTGAATGTTGTTTTGAGGTCATTTTAGACTTGTAAGCATGGTTAAATTGAAAGAAATCTGGTGTGAAATATGTAAGAGTATTAGTGTTGAATTTGGAGGTATATTTAGGGTAAAAATGAGGTTTTGACTAGTGAGAATTTGAGGTATGCAGTGGGGGCGATGTTTGACAGTTGGGAGTGTGTTAGGAGACTTATTAGGACTTGTCTAAGCAGTTTAAATGAGAAAAGATTATTGTAAAATGGTTAGTGTTTCTTATAGGATGAGTTTTTAGGTGTTTTTGGCTAAATTGGAGATTTTGCATGTTGAGATTTTGAGTTTTTGGTTTTGTGTATAAAGGGTTAGTTTAGAAGTGTTGGTAGGCCATATGTGACTTGTTGAAGTCATTAAGTTTTTCAAAAATGAGATATAAGTTGTGGAATTCAAGTTGGGTCACTAAAGTGAGGTTTTGGTTAACTTTATATTGAAATATTGTGATCAATTAGTATAAAATGAATTTGGGATGGTTTAGACAGGTTTGGTTAAGTCAATTAAAGTTTAGAATACAATTTAGGAGTATTAGAAGTTGGAAAATATACATGGAATACAACATGAGTGGTGGAGAAGTGCAAATTATGCAGTTTTGGTGCTGTAGAATTATGCAGTCTCGCTGAGAGAGCCTAGTCGCCGAGCGAGAGGTAAATGAGCAGAGCCCACTGTTATTGTTTTCGCATAGCGAGCAAAACACTTCTAGTTGAGCGAGAGTAGTCGTTGAGCGAGAGGTGAGTGAGCAAAACCCATTGTTTTTGCACAGCGAGCTTGGTGCACTGAGCGACAATTCCAGAGCATGTTTTCTTCCTTTCTTTCTTTGTTTTCTTGTAACTTTGAACTATAATATTACGTTGATGATGGAGTAGAAGTATCTATGGTATTATATGATGGTTTATTCTTGAGATTATATATATATATATATATATATATATATATATATATATATATATATATATATATATATATATATATATAACTTTAAAACCAATTGAACTAATTACTATACGTTCTTATATATAATATTATAAATTTAAATATTTACTTTACATCTATTATTATATATCTTTTTGAACAAAAATATTCTCCACTCTCTTTTTTATTGGAGTAATTTTTCATGTAATTAGTTTAAAAGTATGTTTATCAATCATCTCAAAGAATAATTTTTTATGTTTATTTTTATATTTAATTTTCTTAATTTTTTTGTTTCGATTTAAAATAACTTTGTTGTACAGTGAAAACTATTTATTTTAATATATGTATACATTATTAACTTGTTACGAATTTCATTTTATAAGTATATTGTTAAAAAATTGTTAAAATATCATTCTCCTATTATAAAACTTTATAATGTTATCATAGCTGGCAAATTGTATACAGATTATAATGTGAAATATTTCGCATTATTAATATACTTCAATTAATTTTTAAAATAACTATTAAACGAGATGGTGATAGAAAAAGACCTAATATGTTTCAGACATGTGATGTACAATGTAGGTTATTTCTTCCTCATGATTCTATTCATAAAGCATAATTTATTATTATTTTTTCTTTCTTTTATGGATAAATTGGAACATTTATATATATATATATATATATATATATATATATATATATATATATATATAAATGTGTTGGAAGTATGGTTAGTGGACGTAATTCCATGATTCGTGGAGAGATTTTATGATAGTGCCTTGGATGTTGTTGTTGTTGTATGAATGTATGGAGCTTTGAACTAGCGGTCTATTCCGACACTCTAATGAATATTCATTCTCAAGTAGAGAGGGATGAGTTATGTGGTGAGAGTAGCGGGAGGTTCTTGTCTATAGGCTTTGATCATGGCCCTAGGCAACTGAAATGGACTAACCATGTTTATAGGCTTTGATCATTGATAACAGTTGATTTTACGTGTTTTTGTGTATACATTTTGGTGAATAAATCAACTCCTTCATAACTTTTACCTTGTTTTATCCTCAAGTTTAGTGTGTTTTCTAGTTTTCTTGTGTTTTAGTTAGTTTATGCTTGTTTTTACCTCTAATCTCTTTATTTAAGTGTGTGAAATAAATGAATAGAAAACAATTCTAATGGAGGAAAATAAGCAATAACTCAAGAGAACATGTTTTGGGACAATAAAAAATCAATTTGAAGCAAATACTCATATTGGACACCTTTAGAATTGCACAAGAACTTGAATTTTAGAATGCTGTCAAAACTGCCCGTAGCTAAGTGGTAGCTAACCTATCTGTCTCTGGAATACTGTAGTTGAGGTGTAGTTGGCGTGCAGCTGAGCGCTAGCTCTCTGGAATGTTGCCGCGGGGCTGCAGCTGAGCGTCAGCCCTCTGGAATGCTACAGTTGGGCTGCAGCTGAGGTGAAACTAAGCGGTGACGACGCTGACTTGTCAACATGGGTTATTTAAGCATGGTTCTCACAATTTTTTGGGCATTCTTCTCCTCCTACATTTCCTTCTTCACCTAGAGAGATTGGGAGAGGCTCTTGGAGGCTGTTTGGGGTGTTAGGAAGCTCTCACACTCCTCCTTGGGTCTTCAAGCTTCGTCAATGGTGATTTTGCCCCTTTTGGGTTGAGGAAGAAGATGGGTCACGAATTGTAGATGGAGATGCGAAGGGGAGGCAGAATTAGAGAATGGAGCAGCTGCAAAGAACCTTGGGAAAGGCTATGCACCCTTCTATGGTTCCAATTTCTTTCCTATCTCTTCAATTTTGTAGAACCCTAAGTTCTCCACCATGGAGAGTTTTTCCTATTTATTGAGATTAGTTGTAAAACATGGAATTCTTATGTATTTTGTGATGTTAATGATATATGTTTTTCCAATTCATGTTAGTTTTCAATTTCTATGCTTAATACTTGCTTTGGATTGATCACTCATGCATGAATTTTGGTTCTTGATGTATTGAAAAATATGATTGAACCTAGAATTGAAATTAAATACTTATTGGATGAAATTGAGATGTTTGTGAATGCATGATAATGAAATGGATGAATTCTAATCTTGACAAATTATAAATATACTATGTTAAATTCTTTACACACCAACTGTTTGATAAAATACCAAAAAAAAAGTTTCTAAAGTAATTCATCTTTACATATCATGATATCACACTTATGTAATATGAGAACAATAAATATATATATATATATATATATATATATATATATAAAGGAATCACAAATAAAATTTTAAACTTTATGTTTTGTAAATTACTCTGTTTCTTTAAAGTAAAACAAAGAAAAAAGATAATGGAATAATGTATAAGCTAGTTTTTTTATAAATAAATATTAATTTATTTAAAAAATAATTTCTACACACAGTTTCCTATTAGCTTCTTCAAAATCTTATTTTAACTTATATATATAAGCTAACTTTTAGTTTATATATACAAAAGTTATATTTTTCTTATTTTTATCTTCTTTAAAAGTATTTATAAAAGGTTTATTCTTCAATGAGCCTATATTGTACCTCACGACTTTTATACTTATTTTATTTTATTTTAATTGTCTTTTTCTCTTAAGTTTTGAACCATAACACAATCATTTCATAATCACTATTCGTGTTATTTATTTATTTAGATATGCTTTTGTGTTGCTAAAAGACTAAATTAAATTATTCTAGTGTATGAAATTTTTTTAATTATTTTTTTATTTTTTGAAATTATCGTATAATTTAAGACCATTCAATTTTGTATGATTTATCCAGGTATTGAAGATTGAAGAATTGACCACTGTATAGTCAAGGAGAAGTCAACCACCCCAAGTACCCAACATATCCTAATATTCCTAAACTTTTCAAGTGTAAAAGAAGTAAATAAATGTAAAAATTAACTATTTTTACAACTTAGGAATTATACCATATATAAGGCTATAAATTCAAATAAAATACTTTTTTTTTTCATTTATAAGACCTAACTTTAAAAGTAATTTTCAAAAGTGTCTAATAAAAAAATCTTAAAGTTGAAAAAAATAGCCTTCATTATATTTTGTAAGGAAAAAGGTTTTTCGAAAAGAGTTAGACATAATATAATTTTTTATACATATGGAAAGAAATGAAAAAATGATTTTTTTTGAAACATACAGGGAAAATATAAAAATTGAAATGAAAAAAGGTGAAAAAGACAATTATGTTAGCTTTTTTTTTTCAGAAAAATAATGATTTTTAGTTTGATATGGAGAATTATAAGCGTGAAAAGAAAGTATGAAAAAGAAAATGTTGTTAAAAATGATGTAATGTTGCTTAGTCATTTTCAAGTAATCCAATACTCTGAACATAGACTCAAACATCCTTGTATTGCATTAAAACACAAATGTCTAAGAGTTGCTTTTGGTCACATTTTCTTTTAAAAAAGATAACACCCTCTAGAAGACGCTAGAACAATCATCATCGGAATTTCTCTACCAGCTTTCATTATCGTATATATTGAATACAAGATGTGTGTGTGTCAGTGTGAAGTGTTGAAAATTTACTAATAATAAAATCAATTTATAATATATAAATGAAAGATAAAAATGAAAATTATATGATTTTTTTTATAAAATTTATTTAATAAATATAAGGAATAATACAAAAGCAAAGATGAAATACAAATTTTATATCGGTTGAATATTGAATACGTGTATGAGAGTATCGATGGTATTAAAAACCAAATCTAACATTTATAAGAACATAAATTCTGACAAAACTAAATTGAAAATGTATTGTAACTACTAAAGAATATGTATATATATATATATATATATATATATATATATATATATAATCATAAAAATATGAGAAGTTGGAGTACAAAGTTTTTAGATCCAAAAGATGAGTTTATGAATTAATTTGTTGATGAATGATAAAAGATAAAGATTGGAAAATGTGAAGGAGTGAAAGAGAAGGGAAAGTTACAGAAAGAAAGGATCAAAAAATGAAGCAACCAATGTGGAGTGAAAGAGAGTGTGTGGCTATATGTGTGGATTTGCTTCAAAGCTTAACAAACATGATTGCAACATTGAACTTGCATTTTACTCAAACCTCTCTCAAATTGTATATGACTTCAACACAAGCCAAGAATTCACACAATTTCAGAAAAGAAGAGAAGAGAGTTATATGAGAATGGCATGCATAGACAGAGCATCTCCAGCACTCAACCAAATACTGCTAAAACTTTACTGGTAAGAAGACCTTATGTTGAAACTCATTGAGTTAAGGAGCCATAAAATTTCCTAGGCCTTATCTTATGTTGTTCAAATTTTCCTAGTACATGTGTCTGTTTTTGTTCTTTCCTTTTCTTTGGTTAGTTTTTTATGAGGGGAAGTTACAAAAGATAAAGTATGACGTAAATTCATCACTAAAAATTATTTTCATAATGAAATTAATATATTAATGTTTATGCATTTACTTTAAGATTTTTTTATATGCCATGGAAGATTAATGTAAAAGATTGAGAAACTAACTGAGAGTTAAAATCTCATATTAAATAAAAATTGACAAAAAAAACAGTAATATATATATACTCTTTCTAACGAATCTTCTCTAAAATATACCCATGAAAAGTAAATGTGTACATATCATGATAATATAGTTGCTTAAGTGGTAATCCTTATTAAGAAAACAGTACTTTAAGTGCTTGTCAATGACGTGGCAGTGCTGAGAAGGCCTTGGAGATTGATCATCATTTGTATGAATTTGGGTCAGTGGAGTACCATATTCAGGTAGAACTCTTATCTTGTCTCAGCTTGCACAATTAATCATACACTTTTTGTTGCACTATAAGCCAACAATAATCCAGTTCCTTGAGCAGAATCAACAAATAGCAAGTTCCTTTATTTCAAACAATAATGTTTGAAGTAAACCAGTGATGTAGTCAACTACCTCTCCTCACACAAAATGTGAAAAGGAACTTGGTACATGGCAGCAAATTCCATGAAAAGAGTTTGCTTGCGTGCAAATCTTTAGATTTGTTAAGGATTTTAGATTGAAATTTAAACAAACTTTATAGGTAACGTTGAATTATTTGTGTTATGTTTGCAGTCTCAAGCCTCTGATCCACAACTAGCCTACTTGTCAATATCAACGCCACCTCTTTGCCATGGTGTCCTGCCAAAGGAACTTTCTTCTAAGACCATTGAAATGGTTAAGGGTCTATGTCCTAATGTTGTGGAGATTATAGAGCCTGCCAAAGAAGGATACCAGCTTACTCTGAAGCTTAACCTTAATCAGATTCCAAGAAACAAAGGTTTGTTTCCCTTAACTACCAGCTTTGAACATGGTTGCCACATTCAACTTATAACAACAACAGTGATTACAAATATTTTATTCGTAATCAGTGTGAGCACTGAAAATAATGGAATGAAAAGTAGAAGAATTAATGGCTATCTAGTTCTCCTTCAATTCAAGAATAAATTCGTGAATTGAATGTTAATGTTCCTCACAAATTTTCAGGAAAGACTAAAGATGGGTGAAAGGAAACATCAGAATATTATACCAACATATGCTTATGCAAACTAAATACACAATTTGTGATATTATGAATACTCAAGCAAAATATATTTATTAAATTCGAAAAAAGAATTATAGTAGTCCAAGGAAATCTAATGAAAAATAAGTATAAAGATGTTGTGAACATTTAAATTGCTCAGAAAATCAAATATCTGCATAGAAAAGAAACACAAATAAACATTTTATAGGCAGCTTTTCAGTAAATGGACTCGGATAATCTAACTTCACATTTCAACCTGTGTGATGATGCCAAATTCTTGTTCCAGACTATGATAAGATCATTAGGGAAATATCATCAGTACATTCAGTAATTCTGAGTTCACAGCTCAAAGAAATATTATGGAACGTGAATTCTGATGATGCACTTCAGGGGATGTACAAACCCATCAAACTAGTCTACCATCCAAGAGAACCTTTCTTTCTCATAAGACAGGTAATTCTTCCTTAACTGAATTTTTTAACCTGTCATGTCAAATGCAACAAAGAAAAACAAGAAAACAAAGTGTAAAAAGACCTTCCAAATAAAATGAACAAGATTACTATAATATATAGAATAATATTATATAAAAAATGTGAGGTGTTTCATGGGCACCGTATCATGTACTTAGGAAGTTAAGAACCTGAATCAAAGGATTGTCAGAACCATGGTTATAATAAACTAGGTGAGGTATGTCAACAAGTCAAGAAGTTGAGAATAATCTAAAATATTACACTACTAGCTTATTTTCACCAATTTACCATTCAAATATCAACAATGTAATAACACATGAAACCTCTCTTCCTCCATATTTTTGTCAGCTTATAACAACTACCTTCCAATTAGTTATTTTCCAGAAGAAGCAGAAATTCAACAACCAAGTAACCAAAGACAACTCATTACCAACTTCATGGTCTGAAAAGATATTAGTATGCTAAAGCTTTTCCAAATTCATCACCTAATACTTGCTACATGCAGCCACAAAGAATCATAGCAGTATTCCCAATTCGTTTCAAGGAAAAGTCAGATGTGACTATTGCCACAACTTTCTTTCAGGTTTGTAGCTGATAAAGCGAAACCAAGTAATTTATTTTCATCAACTCAATGTGCTCCGATCACATTTATTTACTATTCAATCACAGGAGCTTGTGGATGTGGGAAGTTCAGATAAATGGGCCAAGGTGCCACCCTGCAGCTGGTCAGCCATTCCTCCACCAGAGTTAAGAGGAGAAGCTTTTGAGGATTTGAGTACCAATGGAGGGTTTTTCACTTTTGGTATAATTTCATCATCCAGTAATTATGACATGAGCAACTTTCTTACAAACCAGAAACTGAGAACACAGTTTTGAAAATTTCTCTAAATTCAAGCAAGACATCAACAAAAGAATTGTTGAGGAAGTTGAATCCAAGGCATCTGACACTGACAACCTTTTACATGTTTAATAGATATCTCTTCTCGCCATGTTGAAGGCAATAGGCTAGACAAAACTGTCTGGAGTCTATTAAATTTTAGTACCTATGTTAGATATCATGTAAAGGTAACATCAATATTATTATTTCTTCTTAAAGTCTACTTAGTAAATCCCTTGATATTCCAAGTTTTGAAGGTATTGTGTACTGCAGAGCACCAAAGGTTTTATACAAAGAAGGATGAGGAAGCGTTTGGAAAGCTTAGTTGAGGTACAGAAGCACTTAATTTGAAGCATTAAGTTCATTGTCCGAACAAAGATATTCGAGCATTAAAACTCAAGGCATATAACGAGACCTAAATGGGACCCATTGTATGCTTAAAGTACCTACCTAAAGGCATTTCCTATTCCAGGAACTATATTATTTGCATAAAGAAATACACATTCACCATAAATAACTAAATCTAGTTACATAATTTTGATAGTTTTGTCTTTCATGCAGGTACTGCACCAAACAAACTCTGAAGAACATGAACAAACCAAACAACATCAAGGTCTACCTTCTGCTAACACATTTCAATATTGACAATATAATTCACAAATTAAGGAGACAAACTAAACTATAAACTTGGTTTAGAATTAAAAGTATTGTTTAATGGCTATACTGGCGATTTTTTTGTTTATGCCAAACAACATACTTGTGTTATAACATGCACATATTCAATTCATAGATATGAATGAAAACAATATAAAGTAAAAAAAAATTAAGAAAGTTGAATGACAGCATTCCAGCATCCCAATTGTTCATTCACAATTGGTTTTCAATGTGCAGTATATAGGTACACAAAGAAACTAGTGAGATCAACAAAATATGTCATCCTGAAACAGAGATGGGGAACCTTTGGAAGAAAAATAAAGAGGATCGGTTTCCGACTTAAAATTAATGGATTTACACGGTTTCGTCAACGATGGTTGAGGTTCCCAAAATTTTCAACAGGATATACGAAAATATAGAGTAGAATTCAGTGCAACTATCATTTTATGTAATATATGGAGTTCATAAAGATGGCCCAAGAAAATGGATACTTCACTACCTATTGTATCATGCCTAACTATAAAATTTATATGGATTTCAACTACTTTATTGTAAACGAAAAGGAGCTTATTCATTGGTCTAGACATCTACCAAATTTGTAATGTTGCAAGTGTAATGTCTCTGTATAGCAATCACGATGAAGTTTTACACCCGAAGGTTTTACACAATATGAGTATAATCCTTTCAAGAGGGTTCCATTCCATCTAATGTTTGCTTCATTTAAGTATTCAAATAGATAAGTGGAAGATTGAAAAGTGAATTGCAACAACAAGTCTGTTATCTGAATTTAGTTACTTCACAGTGTTGTTAAGTAACTGTTATTATCTGATGTAATATAATTATTAATATGGTTCCAAAATGCATATTTTTAGTTTTGCAAGTGGAATTCAGGTTACAACAGGCAGGCTTTAAATGTGTTCTCTTCAACAGAAGAGAAAACCAGTACAAATAAATAAGACCTTAACTTTAATCCAAATATCATTACTTTCATAGACTGTAACTGTAATTTGTAAACATTTATAGTTCAAAATACCATGATAAGAAACGTTGTTACAAAGTCAGCTCAACACATAAAACAAAATCAAAGGTAGGCAATCACAACCTACCTACCTGGCTGGTGAAAATCCAATGATTCACAATGCAAACTTCCCTTTCTGTTATTCTACCAAAGCCATTAACATTTCACTCCATCTCCAGATCCGGAAGAGCCAACGTCCGAAAGCTCGATGATTCACTCTCAGACAGCAAAGGTCCCTTTGCCTCCCCACTTTTCAAACTCCTGTTACCTGCCACCACCCCGAATGCCCCAAAAGCCAAAACCACCACCCCAATAGCATGCACAGTGAACAGAAAATTCATCAAAGTCACACCCCTCAAACTATCCTCATCAAGATCACAGTGCACATCAACAAGCTGCTTTTGGGACTCTAAAAAATTGATCTTTCTACACCCCTTCAGCCCAAACAAATCAGTGTACAAAGAAAACCCCACCTGCAACAACCAAGTGCCCTTAAACACCAACCCACAAGACAACAAAAACTCGGCAAAAAAAGCCGAAGGCTTAACCGCTAAGTAAATACAAGCACCAGCACACACCAGTGTCAACCCTCCCAAATATCCATACACAGAACCCGCAAGACCTGATACCCCTTTTTCCATCACAGAATACTCCAGCAAGAAAACAATCCCACCGGACAAAAAAACAAAACCTTCATCGACCAACGACGTTCCTCCCACGCGTTCACGGACTATGATCAAAATGGTCAAGAACCAGAAGGCCAAAATGGCCAGGGATTGTTGGAAGAAGGAGAATTTGTAAGCGGGGTGACCGGAAAACGAGAAGAAGAGGAAAAACTCGGTGAAAGAGAAGACGGGGAGGGCTATGAGGACAGCGTAGAGATCAAGGGTCTTCCACTTTGGGTCAGAGAAGTACCAAAGCTTGGAGCGGAAGTGAGAAGGGTTGTGAAGGTAAAGGGAAGTTGAAGAGACTAAGCGGCGAATGCCAACAGGGAAGAAGATGATGAAACCGGACAGATGGGTCGCCAACGATGCCATCTGCAGTGTAGTTATGTCTGTTAAGGTTGTTGTTTCCTTCCCTTTTGCTTTTCACTGAATCAAAAACACAGAAAATTATTGTAAATTGACGTTAAAGAAATCGAGATTTGGTACTTCTTGAGACTCTTTCCAATCCAAATTACAAAAGCTTGTTCTTCTTACATTTCATTCTCTTTTTCTTTTTCAATTCATTTGATATTTTTATGTGTTACATTTCATTTTTTTTTTCAATTCATTTGATATTCAGCTCACTGCAATTGACTTTAGAATAATTTTTTTATGCACGCAGTAGTTGTTATGAGTATTAGTTACTAAATTTTATTCTTTAAAATATATTTTGCCGACTAACTTAGGTTTTCTAGACGTGTCAATGAATTTAATTTATTACACTTTTCTCTTTATCAGGGTCATTCCTAATAGTTAAGTCTTTTATTAAAATTCAAACAAGCATTTAAGACGTAGAAAAAGATATAGAAAATAATCTAGTTCAAAAAAGTGAAAAAATATCAACAATCTAAATTTTACCTTAGATCATCTTAATTTCAAAATAGATATGATTAATTAAATATAATATAATAGAATATATATTATTATTTCTTTATTTTTATAAAGTTTAGCTTTCGATTAATCGACCGTTCTGAAATTTGATTATCGACTACTCATATATGTAATTTACTTTATTGATTTTTAGTTTCATAACAACTTTCGATTTCTTAAATAATTTCTTTTCATTTCTTGATATTCCCAGTAATTGGAAAATTTTTTACAGTCTTTAAACTCTTTAATTGATTTAAAAGATTAAGGAAACATGTTATTCAAATAATTTACTATATTTTGCATCTCAATTGAATATAACCTAGATCAACCTTTGTCTATTAAATATGTAATTTGTTTTAGAACACTTTTAAATTTCTATTTTATACAATCCGCAAATGCCTAAAAAAATTTAGAAATTGTAAAAAAGGTAAATATGCCTATTTTTCTAAAATATTATATTATATTTCATGTAATTACTCTAAAATAATTTCATACTATAAATTAAGAATTAATTTAATATAATTTTTTTAATATAGTCAAATATTTTATTTTTTTAAGTATTTGATATAAAGACATTTTAAATATATATTCTTTTAAGAAAATTTAGTAGATGTAAAATTACTATTATTTTTTTACTTTAGTTAAATTGTTTATTTTACTCATTTGTTCTTTAAAATTCTATTTTTTACAAAGATGACATAGATAATGAAAACCTTATTAAAAATCTAAATATATCACTATGATCATATAATAATAAATACTAACTTTGACTTTGAGGACATTTGAGTCACAGACTATAAGATAATACTATAAAATAATATTGTAAACTCAAAGAAAAATTCACCTAAAAAAATAAAAAAAACAAACTTAATCAGTTATTAAAACGAAAGTTTAATATCTTATTTGATTCGTAGTTTGGGACGATGTGTTCAAAGTGATCATATCTTTTTTTCAGGAGTTCACTATTATTTCATATTTTATAAAAACGATTCAAGTTGGCCATTTTGGCTTACAGATTTAAAAATCTAACTTTGTAATGTCCACTTTAGCCAATAATAAATTACATGTCCAGTTATGTGGCAACTAATCAAATTGATGTGACACTTGAGTATAGTTTTCTGAATTCAAGCACATTGTTTTGTAGAACCTGGGCAGTTTGAATGTCTCTTGTCTTTAACGAGCCTCATTAACCCAGTCAAAAGACTATGGTTCCTGAAAATCTCCATCTTGAAAACGTAACATATCGTTTCTCCTCCCTTTTCATTCCGATTTAAGAGTGTTTCGCAAGAAAAGAATTTCATATTGCAGTGTTTTGGGGTTTCCTTTTCTTGTGTTTTAAATCTTGCAAATTTTAGGGATTTTAGATTAGGGTTTTGAATCAGAGTTGATTTTTACGTTTTGGGGTTCTTTTTTTTGTTTGCGAATTGGGTTTCCTTTTCTTAGGTTAATTTCGCGGTTTAGGTTTTGGTGTTCATTATCTTGCAATTTGGGATTTCTCCTTACCTTGCTCCCTATTTTTAATTGTTTTGTGATTTTAGTATTCAATGTGTTGGGTGGTGGTGGAATGATGGCTCCCTTTTGTTTTTTGTATTCTTTATGCATGAATGGATAGAGGAGAAAGGGAAAAAGAATGGAGATTTTGGATGACGACCGTGTGGGTTTCGAGAGTGTTATTGTGTATGCATTGAGCTTGAAAAATGATGGTGCAGGAATTGTGTGTTGATTGTGGGTTTGGGATGAAGAAAGAGGTAATAGGTTGTTGTTTTTCTATTTGTACAGGTGAGATATGATAATGTTTGTGTTAAAAGAATGAAGGTTTATGGTGATGATGAAGGTGAAGAAAAGGTAGATGATGAGCATGGTGAAGGAGAAGGGAACTTCTTCACTTCCTCTACCCTACAATTAGTCATATCACACAATAACAATTTCATGAGCACTAACAAATTCCATTTAACTCTTTGTTAAACCTTTTCCACGTCATTAATTTTTATTTTTAAAATTTACATTTCAATACGTATTACAAAATTGGATACCTCATTCACTTTTGGTCACAGTTAGTGTTTTTAACGTTGTAGGCCGAAATGACCAACTTGAACCATTTTTACATAACATAAGACAATAATGAACTCTCGTAAACGAGTAAGACCACTTTGAACACATCACCTAAAAGTAAGGACCAAATAAAATATTAAATGTAAAATAGATAAGATATTAAATAAAATAAACGTATAAAGATTTCAATAAAAACAATCATATGATTTTGGATGTTTATACATTTTTATTATGAACAATTTTATAATTATTAATCTTCAAAAACAATAAAAATTGAGGTGAAATTTAAAAAAAAATACAGAGACAAAAAAATTTAAAAATGATGATTTTTATAAAATAAACCTTTTTTAAATAAAAAATTGTATAATCTTATTATTTTATCATTAAAATATTCTAATGTCATTGTTTCATACTATTTTCTAGATTTTATGGACACTTAAACAAAAAATATTTGACATAAAAAAATTGTTGTAATTTTAGAGGGCTAATAAAAGAATTGAATCCTTGTGGCATGTCCACATGGCCTCAAAATTCTTGAGGTTGAAAACTATTCCACTTTTCATTGCTGCAATTTTGCCACCTAACTAAGGTTGGTATGCCATCACGCTCACAACTATTTTTCTCTCATTTATTTTTTATTTGGTCAATAAAAAATAAATTCAAATAATTTATAATATAATTTTAATTATTTTATTTTATAATATTTTTGGTATTTTATCTAAATCCACGTAAAATTATGTCCACGATTTTTTTTATATCTGTGGATACATACAAATACCTTTAAAAATATTATAAATCAGTTAAAAGTATTTATATAGATTATTTAAAAATTATAAAATCAAACAAAATTTTACTTTAAAAAAATGAATTAAATAAAAGTATATAATAAAATGATAAATAAATGTGAAAATTCAAAATTTTAATCATTCTTTAATAACTAACGTTTTCTTCCCTGTTAATTTTATTGTTTTCCAAATTTATAAAATGCTTTTAAACTTTATAAAAAAATATTCAAATAAAAGCCATTACTATTATTATTCGTACAACAAACATGTTTTTAAAATACACGTGTTTATTATTAATATCACATATTTAATAAAAACTCTGTAAATCTCCCACATAATAGAATAAAAGGTTAAATTATTCCAATATATAAGTAACATTCTTCTTATAAGATGATTGTGAAATTATATTAATAAAATTCTTTGAAATCATGATGGTTCTGAGATTCCTTATAAACCATTTATAAATATTTAATCATCATAATTTGATATGTTTATTTAAAAAATATAAATATAAATTCGATGTCTTAAAGAATAGCATTAAATTAATATATAAATTAAGTAGAGTGAGGTATTACTTAATCATCAATTCATTTATTCAGAAAACACTCATTTAATATTATTATATACTTTACCACGTATATCTAATATAATCTCAGACTCTGGTTGCTTGATGGAATTTATGAAGAAACTTTAATTTTGTTAGGTTTGGTCAATTTTTTTGAAGTTCTAGATTCTTTACACTTTTTTATCTGCTCACACCTGTCCCAAACCATCAACACCATTTTCTAACAAAAATAACACTGCAACCCATGCATTTTTTTTATAGGAAAATCTATATTCCATTTAAAACCTTTTTGACACATTTGTTAATAATTTTCCATACAATTTAACAGAGCAATGAGTTGTCACTCAAACAACGTTTTATGTTTTATTATTTTTATATAATAATAAAAAGTTACCTTAATTATACTTAAAATAACTCTTAATTTTAATCATGTATACTAAAATTAGATTCTATAAGCACCTTTTTGTTATGAATAACAGATTGAGATATTAGTCGATTGGTTTTGTTCGCGTAAAAATTATAAATTGTAATTGATAAAAATTATTGAGTATTGAAAATTTAAATCTAACTTTGTTGCTGATTATTTCAAGAGAGGATTATAAAAAAATACAACACTAATAGGATATTTTCAACAAAATATATATAGGGGTTTGTAACGCGTGTACGCCTGTTTTTCAGTTGGTACATTTTAACACCGGATTTTAGTAGACAAAAATACCCTTATATATCATGGATTCTAAGTTTTAAGGTTAAGGGTATTTTAATAATTTTCATTCTCAAAACTTAAAAAAAAAAAAAAAAGAAACCCCGAAACCCTTACTCACCTCTCTCATTCCTCTCAATCCTTTCTCTTTTTGAAAAAATCAGAAACACTTCCTTTACAAAATTTGTCTTTGTAAAGAATTAAGTCATTGGCATATTCACTTTCAAACAAAGGTTCATTCAATATCTCTTCAATTTCACCATCTTTACTAACCTCTCTAATTTCATTTCATCATCTGCATGATAGATGTTAAAGCCATAAACATATTATACTTATATTAAAACAAAGATGTTTATGGCTTTAACTTTTTCTGCTTTGTGAAATTTAGACTTATATTTTGATTTTTAATGATATTTTTTTAAGTGTAAGTTTATTTATATTGACACTTCGTCCTTAAATTTTTTACTTCTTACATCATTAATATTTTTTACTTATATGGTCGTTCACATGCTTAACAATTTGTTAAGAAAACTCTCGATATAAATCTATCTTTTTGTCAACTTCTTAAAAAATAAAAAACAATCAAAATTTGGATGAAAAAAATTATATCTATATATCTTTTACATTAAAAACTTAACACGATTTGAAATAGAAATAAAAACTAGAACTTGTTATAATTTAGAAAACAAAAATATAATTAACCATCTTTTAAATTAAATAAAAATAAGGAAATTAAATATTATGATAAGTTTTAAGTTGTAAACAGTGCCAATATGAAATTAACTCGAATCACATATTATTGGTAATCTCGCCTGAATGAATTTTTCTCGTGAAAAAAAGAAAATGACGTAGCTAGGGTTAGAGGATGACCCTAGAAAATACGTGTAATCCAGTAGAATTTGAGATTTAGATGTTCTCCAAGTAGCTAGGTACCATGAAGTTGAGTCATATTTGAGTTGTGGAATTTCATAATTAAGCACAAAAAACTAAAATTCAAAGCCACCAATATATGTGGCTCCAAATGCTTCTATGTTGTGAATCACACTAAAGTCCAATTTCAAACCACTGGCTCTCCAATTTACACACAAATATCCCTTCCTTCACAAGCACAATATAAGCCATTAGAGCCATCTATCTCAAGCTCCAACAAGAGGCTAAAAACAAAGCAAAAGAATCTCTACCTTCATTATATTCACACAACAAAATCACAGAGAGCATAACCAAAAAATGGCTACTTCACTTTCTACAACTGGGTGTGTTGGTTCTTCCTTCTATGGAAGTTGGGGCACTTCAATTGTTGGTGAGGACTACACCTTGTTGGCCAAGTCAGTGCCGTCACAGGTTCGCATCGGAAGGGGAAAGCCAGTGAGATTGCAGCCAATGATGAAGAATATCAATGAAGGGAAGGGTATCTTTGCACCTCTTGTTGTGGTCACTCGAAACATTGTTGGCAAGAAGCGTTTCAACCAGCTTAGAGGCAAAGCAATTGCTCTGCACTCTCAGGTGAAATTCGGTGTTCTTGTCAAGAATTGCTGTTTGTTGTGATCACCCTTTTGCTTAATTTGATGATTCTGTTTGTGGGGTGGGGGAAATTTTTGAACTTTGTGTCATGAATTCTTGTGAATCGGGCTTGGTATGCTGTTTGTGTGGTATGTCTTTGTTTCCAAGCATTGGATTGAAGGATTTGAAACCTGTTGAAAAAGAAGTATAAGTAGAATATGCAAAAGGGTGATCTGTTTGAAACAAAAAACTTTGATACAGTATACTGTTATTTTGTTGTTTTCAATCTAAATTCAGAGTTTTATTCTGATAATCAAATGTTATCTCTTTTTATCTAAATAAAACTTCAAATCTGATTGGAAAACAGTATCAGAACCTACTGAACTACATCTCAATTTTGTTGGTTTGAAAGGACATAACATGTAGAAAGGTTGAAAACAAAAGATTGGAGAAGAGATGAATTTGGATCCATCACTCACACAGACACACCTTAACTGTCCTTTTTGTTTGTTAAAACACCTGTTAGAAGAAAGAAATGAATTCATGGGAAATGAAATGGCTGTACTTTTTATCTTGTATTCTAGTCCATACATCTTCAATGACCGATTACAAAACAAAACTGTAAGGGTAACATTGATGTAAGCATAAAACGTGATCTTTCTTTATTGTGCTGAAGTTTTACACTTTGAAATGTTAGGTAATCACGGAATTTTGCAAATCAATAGGAGCAGATGGAAAACAGAGACAAGGGTTGATCAGGTTGGCTAAGAAGAATGGAGAATGGCTTGGGTTTCTTGCATGATAGATTAGCAAAATGTTCCTCATATTTTGTAATTACCATGTGAGAAAGTATCAAGTTTGAACTTGGTGGTTTTCAATTGACAGAAGAATGTAAACTAGGAACAAATCTCTCTCTAGTTGTGACTTTTCATTCTCAAGTATTGTTCTCTTATTTTGTCCTCTAGATACATGAAGTATATTATAAAACCAGAGGTGATCTACATATCAACGTTGATACAATGAACAAAGCAATGCCACTATACAGCATATTTTTCACAACATTTCTGCTGCTTGTTTTTGTCAACCATTTGAGTAAAAAGTTTATTCAGTTTCAACTTTGATTATTCTAAATGTGCTAAAAAATAACTTTAAACCTAATTTAATTTCACTTGCATCCATTTATGTAATTAGTGAGAGACTTCCAACAAAATGTTCATTTTATTTTTCCAAACTAAATGCTTAGATGCTGCTGGATATGTTGCAGATCAGATTCTACTGCACCTTTTCTTTCCAACTATTATATATACTTTGATTATGAACAAATGTGTTGCTTCTTAAACCAGATTCAGATGTTAATGATGAATCGGTTCTATTTTGAAGTATGGTTTTTCTTTGTCTGAAAACACAACCATGTTTTGACACTGGCTTATAAGAGTAATGTAACAACTAAGATTTTTCTTTTATATATAAAAATGGTAATTTATAAAAATTAGTGTTTATCGTTTACATAAAAAAAAATTATATTTTAATTTTATTATTTCATATATATCGAGTAATTGATCTTCTATTGTTTACAACTTATTTGAATGAAGTATAATATATAAAATCACTTAGGACTATTAAGTGTAGTTTTAGGTAAGCATTCATTTTATAGCAGTCGTCTTCACTTTATTTTCTTGAATTGAGGATACTTAAAGAAATTCTAACACTATAATTTAAAACTATTAAAAGTATTAAACTATACACTTAAAAATATATTTAACTCTTCAAACCATCATCAGAGTAATTTAGCGATAAAAATACACTAAAAAATTATGTAAATTAAGCTACAACTTTGGAATACAAATTTTGTTATCTAAAATTATAGTTAATGAAAATAAAAACATACCTAATTTCCCCCTGTTGTGTTTATACAGGAATCTCCCTTACTATGTCTCACCATCATATGTTTCTTATATTTGAACTTGTTGAAGCATGAGTTCATCTTATTTTAGCTCAGGGTTACACACTGAACAGAACAATAATGGTTTACTTCTCCATTATAATTGTACAAGCAACACATCAAACTCATCCTAAACTAGACTCCACATATTTCAAGATTTAAAGCTTTAATAACGTGACATACAAAAACTACAATTAACTCTGCAGAAAAATTTGACAGGCCATTTAAAAAATGAGGAAGAGTACAATAGTATCAACACCCCAAAGTGGGGTGAATGAACAAAAGTAAAGCCAAGCCCTCCACCAATGAAGTAGCATGATCTAGTACATATGACACATGATGAAGGTATCAGTACTACAAGCCTTCCAGCACAAGTGCAAGAAGATGCTCCAACACTGTTTATACGGTGTATCGACCCTTTGTTGCTCCTTTGGTTCTAGAGTCATCCTGTAATAACTAGAGATGTAAGAATCATAGTTGTTTATGAATCACATTCACCAATCAAAATTTATGAGCAAAGGTTTTACATGAAAGTTGTATGTTATATTGTCGTTAACATCAATGATTTCCTTCCACTTCCTTCCAATGCTCATCTGCAAAATTAAAGTCAACGACAAAAATGGCTCATTTCAAATGTCATGCTGAGTATTGGATGAGTCAAAAAAATATACATGAACATGACATTTTGGCAAGGAATTTGCACTTGCTTAGAGTAGCAAATTACAATTCTGGATCTTAGACTGATACATTTACACATTCCAGACTTTGCCATTCAGTATAAATTGTAGATCCCAGTTGAAGTAGAAAGATAAGCAAGAATTTACAGTCGATCATTTCCAGCAATATTTCGCTCATATCAAGCACACCATCTATTAGTATCTATTAGCAATATTTCCATTTTAGTAGCTAACCTTCCTAAAAATTATAGATCACTGGCCATGGATCTCGTTTATTCCTCTAAAACCATAAAGTCAAATTTAGGTTTATTTTTTTGTAGAGTATTTTATACAATGTCACAACATTATATAAAACATTCAACAAAAAATGGGTATCTTGATTGTTAGAATAATTACATTTATGTATCATCATTAAGCCTAAGTAGGGTGTAATGTGCTAGACAATTTATTAGTTGTAACCTATAGTCATACCTAGTTCTACACCTAGATGTCTAGTACAGTCCCTTAATCTTCAATAAACTTTTAGTATCAGTTTTTCATTATAAATAGAAGATTGTGAGAAAAATCTCGTAAGTCCTCTAGAAATATATTTATCTGTTTTAATCTCAAGTTTGATAAAGCACAAAAAAGATACAATTACGTAAATAACTTGATGAGGTTAGCTAGATAGTTAGTTCCTGACTCGGGCAGATTGCTTGTAGTCCAAATATATAAATATAAAAGACAAAGGTTTGTAAAGAGTGGGTCAAGAAAAGCTCCAGGCATACAATCCTGAATGGAGGAGGGCTGGAGGCTTTGGAGAGGGTGGTGAAGATCCGGAGTCAGTTGCAAGAAGGACTAGAGACACGATCAGAAGCAAGATTCAGTCAGTCAGATTCATGCATCGATATGTCTGCAATAGGTGGGGACACGTTGGTGTCTGCAATGCCTAGAAAAGGTTCAATAACAGAAGACCCTAACGGGAGGCTAACATGAAGGTAGATGATGGAGGAAAGTCCAAGGCAAATATGCAAGCACGCAACCTGAACCAGTGAAAGGGATCAACTGGACGAAGCTTGAAATACCCATCTTTAAGTGGAGGATGTTTTAGGATGCATAGTGAAATTTGAGTGCTATTTTCGATTTAGTGGAGCAGGAAAAGACAGGCAATGACGGTGACTCTCAAAGGAGATGTGTTGCCATGGTCTCAATGGTGAGAAACTTACAGTTCAAATCAAAGTTGGGAAGGATTCAAGACTACCCTAATTGAGAAGGTTCAACTAATCTTGATGGGGTGATCCTTTAGAATCTCTGTTAACCCTGAAACAAGCAGACAGTGGGTGAATTAATCACCCAATTTGAAAGACTAGCAAGAGTGATGAAAGAGCTTGATGACCAGAATATTACGGGAATATTTTCCAATGGGTTAAGAGAAGAAATTATAGCATGCATCTTGGAGAAGAAAAACATTGCAGTGGCCAAAAGTAACAGCACTATAGAGGGAAATGGCAAACAGCTAAAAGAGATGAAAATGGAAATTCAACTTCCAAAAACTCACAGTTATAAGTTAAAAAGGTGGCAGCATTACATCTAACACAACACAAGAAAGAAACCAGATTGACTTGTGCTAAAGTGCGAGAAAAGGTCAAAAGATGGAGTGTTATTGATGTGACAAGAAATATGGTCCTAGTTATGTTTGTACTTTTTAAGAATACATGATTAAATTTTTTGATATTGGGATGTGAAGGGGAAGAAAACCAGTATACAAAAGGTATGGCAATAGAGGGTTGGTTAAAAATCGGGTTACTGCAGGATACAATTGTTGGGTTTACAGCATGAAAGTCTCTAAAGTTCTGGGACAGGTTGAAGGGATGCACCATGGTAGTATTGATCAATAGCAGGGAAATTTACAATTTCATCCCTACTGAATTGGAAACAAGGTTCAAGTTACAGTTGACAGAAAAATACCAAAGCACATGAAATATAGAATTGTGCTTATCTATCATCTATGCCTTGCAAAGGAACTAAGATGACAAAATACTCTCGTGGAGAAGAAAAGGAAAGGAAAAAAAATACTTTAGTTTCTTCTTTAATAAGCAAACAATACACTGGAATGTAGTAGCAAAACATCCGTAGTGAAAGTGTGGTGCAAAATTTAAACATTTGATGCATTCCAATGAAGCAATGAAAGCATTCTAGATAGGAGCAAATTGAGTTATAATTTGAACACAAGACCAGAAATTAGAGAATCCAATCATAACTTCTATTGATGTGTCAAGGCCTTAATCATCCTGACTCACAATAGGAATAGTAAGCAGACAAGATAACAGAACATAAATATAAGTTGCAATGGCAACTTGCAAGTACCATTTAAAAGAAAATAACAAACCTGGGCAGCCTCATTTGCCGCTGTCTTTGTCCACAGTGAAAGTTTGTCTTGCCATTGGCGCACGCTAGCAACCACACCGCATATGTCCTCAGCATCCTCAAATTGCTCCCCAATCAACGCCATCAGCTATTCAGAAGAACAATCACAATTTAACACCGGATCTCCCCACATTTCACAAACCCAAAAACAAAAGCAATTGGCGATAAAATAAAATAAAAAATTACAGTTTCAAGCCACATCTTCTCAAGGTTATCCTTCCTGCCGATGTTGCTGGTGACAGCCCACTTTCCTCCATTGGCACACTCAGGATCTTCCCACTTAGGTTCAATACCAGTCTTGAACAAGTGAAAATCCGCGTTGTTTTGCAAATCCTTGGGCTTAAATATCTGATCATACAAACTACACCAACATTTTTCACATCAAAGGCATTTCTCCCAATAGTTTTACCACCAAACCCAAAATCAACAACATTCAACTCATTCTCCAAATAATAATAATAAGTTTTTATCCTTCTAAATTTTCTTTAATTTTCATCCTCCAAAATTTTAAATCAGTATATAGATAATAGTAAAGATCAAATGCAGTGATTTCCAAGTTTAAAGGGACGAAAAAACAAAGAAAATATTCTTAATTGACCAAAATCAAAATTTTACTCATTTAGGAGAACTACAAACATAACTAAACTTAATAACAATGAAAAACATAAAAGCCATAAACCCTCGTGTTAGCAACAAAAAATCAGACCCTTTACGGGTTTCTCTCCTAAGATCCGTAAAAATCATTTTTTTAAAATTAATCAATCCAGCCCCTGATAATAATCGATAAAATAAGATTACAGATTGCGGGTTCATATTCCATTCTTCTAAAATAAAATGAAAAAAATAAGATTCCATGAAAAAGGAAAAAATTAAAAAAATTAAAATCGGGGGAAAGCAAAACGGAGAAGGAAGAGAAAAATATATACCACCAGAACTCTTCTACAGTGTCGAAAGTGTAGACCTTGCGCAGAGAGGTTCCCCAAGCAGCGCCCTGTTTAGGTTTGGATTGATTGTCGCACCAAAACGTCCATTTTCGCTCCAGCTTGTGCTTCAGCCCTGCCTCCGGCGCCGGAGCCGCCGCAACAACTTCTTCGCTTGTTGCCATTTTTCTCTCTCTTTGTCTCTTAGCAACGCTAAGAAGAGTGAGGTTAGGCTTTTAGGGCTTTGTGTTTGTTTGCACTGACCCAAACCAAAATCCAAATATATTGTATTTGGTTGTTTTTTAAGAATTATATAAATGAGTATAAAATTGATAAGAGAATTAAATATTATATGTTAAAAATTAAATTATTGTGTTTTATTATTAAATGAGAGTATTGGAGTTATAAACATAAATATAACTTAAATGATAAAACTCAAACGTCTCAAAAATCACTTTGTATGACTGAATAGGAAATATAAAAAAGTTAACAATTAACTATAATAATCTATACTTATATATATAGATTTTTTTTTAGTGTTCATATTCATTTGCTAAATGTACTCTTTAAAAAAAATTAATTAAAATTATAATTTTAATAATTTTATTCTTAAAACAACTGTTTTTTGTTAAATTTAACTATTTTTCATTTGAATACTTTTTTTTAATTTATTATTTTTTTATTATAAAGCTACTTATCAAATAAATAAAAACTCTTTACAATAAAATTATAAAAAATATTTATATTTAATTAATAATAAATTTTTTATTTTTTATTATCATAAAAAAAACATGTATTTTCACTAATTAAATAGATTTAATTACCTTTTAACTATCTTATAAATTTAAATATTTTTAATTCTTTTATTGAAACTTATTAAAAGTTTAAAATTAGAACAATTTTCATCACCATTATTTAAAATATTTTATTATTGATGGAGATTTATATATTACAATATATTTACAATACCTAATCACGAGTTAAAGATGTTTGTTAAGATTACTCAGCATTCTTAGTTTATAAAATTAAAACTATATTTTTTACATCACCTTCAGACATCTTTAATGGAGACGATAACTTAGTTTAAATAAGGTGATTGAAATTAATTTTATTTCATACCTCCATTTTCTTTTATCTAAGTACACAAAGAATAATATTTTTTCTCCAAATAAGTAATAATTGTAACTCAGGATATTTTTTGTTATATTGATTAAGAATAATAATACATATGTTACTTTTTGAAACAAATTTTAATAAAAAAAATTATTTTCAATAGTTACATTATTTTTCAATCTATACATAAACATAAATGGAGGGAGTAAATCAAAATTAAAAATCTGTCAGTGAAACGAGAGATTGATATGTATTATTTAATATAAATTAAAATGAAAAGGAAATTTATCTTAATCATTGTTTGGAATAAAGTTGTAAACGAGGAAGAAATAATAGAATTACACATTAGGCAACATAGTACATTGGATTTGGGAGTTTAAATGCTCTTTTAGGGTTTGGAATCCCTTCAATGCTACTGTATTGGTCTCCCAGAATGCCCCAAATGCGATAACCGTCATTTACTATTTTCTTTCTCACATCAGATTTATACTTCTCCACTGATACCAATTCATTTGCAGGATCTCTGCACAGAAACAAAATGAAAGAAAAAGAGAAACATTTAGCCTAAAATGGAAGACTATTGAAAGAAAAGTAGAGGTAGTAGTACTCACCTAAAGATAATTTTAGTCCAACCATAGTAACCAACTTTTACAAGGTTGTCGATTGTGGCTGATCTGAGATGTTCCTTCCTTGAAGTAACCAAAAGGATTTGCACACCCCTGGATTTAAGTTCATCGTAGAGCTTCAATGAGTGATCAAGAGCAGGTGCTTTACCACTTTTCATCCATTCCTCCAGAGATGTCACATTCAGTTTCCTTCCCCTGTTGTCAAAGAAATCCATCATTCACAACAATGATCATCACCGACCAAAGGAGATCAAAATATGATCAAGACTTTCATACTACCCGTATTGAGTGATATATATATATTAAAAAATGAATTTTAAACATGCACAATGTATAGCCAAATGTGAAATTTTGAATTACCCGTATTGATTATCCTTGTAGTAAGGAAGTGTTGAAAGCAAGGTATCATCGATGTCAAAAATCCAAGCATCGAACCCATCTTTCTTCAGATTACAGCTTGTGCTGAGATAAAGCAGACACTCTTCGGTTGCTCTCTGTGAGTCCACTTTGTACTGTGTTGAAGTGACATATTTTCCAATGTACTCAGTGCATTCTTCAGGCACAACTTGGAACTCCCTAATGTTGTGCAGCTCCACATTCATCCTCCAACTCTCACAATAATTCTTCAAGCTGATCTTCAATCCATCATGTGTCTGCAGTTTCAGTATGTTCCAATCAGCAGCACCTGCTAGAGGAACCAAAAAGCATGTCAAAACCAGACACCACCACACTGTTTTCTCCATTTTCTCTTCCTTGGAACAAACTGCATGCGAGGAGAATTTAACAGATGACAGAACAACTCTAACTAGCCATTCCCTTTTAAGGTATGCAGATTTCAATGTTCTGAGAATGTGACAAGTCATCACATGGGTCTGAATCAATAAAAAATTAGCTGCATCAGTCACATGGTGCTATAGCTGGCAAGAGTGCCAGAACTGAAGAAAATGTCAATTATGAGGAAGGAAAATCTGTCTATTTCATTTCAAAGTCAGAATCTTTAGTGTAAAAGACAAAATTATATAGTTCGTGCTTTCACATTTTCACATGACAAAATAGGCTTTATATGTTGAATACAAACACCAGAAGAATAAGCCTCTCACATGAACAATTATGCTATCATTTTTTATCAGTACATATAAATTAAACATCTCTAGCTATCTCTGAAAAATAAGTTTATATTATTATTTTATTAGTATAAAACTAATATTTTTATGTTTTCACATAGATACACGTTTTCTATATTAACTCAATGTTTTCGTATATATAATATATGTTTGATAACAATATTTTTAATTTACACTTATTTATATATTATAAATTAATTTTACTTAATGTAAAATTTTAACACAATCGTTAAAATATATATATGAAACTAAACATTAATAATATGATCAATAATAAATAAAATAATATATTTCAAAAGCACAGATCTTGCTGGCCTGACTTTCCACGGATATTATAGAATATATATATATATATATATATATATATATATATATATATATATATAGATAGATAGATAGATAAATGAAAGACAAATGGATATATTTTCGTCTCAGTTTTTATATATCATTTCCGATCTATTGAATAACAAAATGTAAAGTGTTAAAACTTCATATTATCCTACCTAATTCTTTTAACACTTTGGTTAATTTAATTTGTTATATTTGAAAAAACAATTATTTTGATTTCTCAAAGGTAGTGTTTAGAGACTAAGATTATATTTTTAAATTAATTATCAAGAAACTAAATTTAAGAAACTATTGCAAAATTTATGTTAAAATTTCACGAGCTAGTTAAAATTAAAATTTATTAATACGTATGATAAATTATGAAAAGTGACATAAGTCCACAAATATCTCTAACTTGATAGAATTATTTTTTCTAATAATTATTATAAATTCGTAATCGTAAGTAGAAGTTCAGGAATTTAAAATAGAAAATTTATTCATTTCGAAATTATAATTCTGATAATTGAGGATAACATTTAATGTGATCGTTTACAACATCTTATCATATACTAAAAGAATTTAATAAATTGTTACAATGCCACTTTTAAGTAATTCATATACAAATTTGCTCTCTTAATAGAAAAAATGTCAAAAGATTCATATTTTGTAACGTTTTATTTATTTTATGAAATTATTCGTACCATGTAAAATTGTTCTAATAAAAAAAAATTAAAATATTATATCTTCAAATTCGATACTCGCAAAATAAACTTGTAAGTATTTTTCTGCCATATTAAATTTAAGGGTACACACTATTAGGTTAGTTGCTAGCTACTACTGCTTTTAGATGTTATTTAATAATAAAAGTGATCATAATAAGATATATTTTTTTTCTTTTACAAAATTATAATAAGATACTAAGTTGCTAGGTTTATTATAAAACTATAAGAATAAATTAAGTAGGGTATAATACATATGGATGTTGCTTTTATCATGCTGGCACGTTTATGTTATAATATAACTAAATAATTATTAAATAAATATAAGTTTATCATGTTTAATCAATTCTCCATCCATAAAGTAATCAAAGTTTTTCAACTTTACAAAACAATTAATGACACTTTCTTAATTTCTTAATTTTCTAATAACATGTGTAATGTGAAAATTAATTGGATAGTGTTATTCTTTTGTAATAATACATGAGTATGGATGAAATTGTTTCACTACTTTTTTTTTCATTTTGATAATTTCTTAATATTACCCCCAAAATAAAACCCTAATTCTGCAAAAGTGTATTTCTCGTTGTCTCAGATCAACAAAAGGTCAAAGCCAGGTTTGAATTCGTCCATTTTCCCTCTTCCATTCTGATTTTTTCAATTACTTTACCGTATACCAACTCTGCAATCTCAATTTTTCACTCCATTGCTTTCTGTCAATCTGGTTTTCTGAAAATGCAGCGACAATAATTAAAAAAGAAGGAAGAAGAGTATGAAACTATTTTTGCTTTTGCGGTATTCCCATTTTATCTTGGCATTGTAGAATTGGTGGTGGGTCATGATAATTTAACAAAGCAAAGGTGAAAAATCTTTCCTTTTTTTGTTACCCTTTGGGTTAAATTTTTCAAATTCTAAACGTTGTTTGAAGTGAATTTGGTTGGGGTGACATGAACGTTGGTTTTCATGACATTTCATTCAGGGAGTTTGTCAGCATTTTTTTCCCTATGACACTTCTTTATAAACTTAATTACGGTACTGTGTTATGTTTCAGGACGGGTTGGTTCTGCTGGAAACAAGTTCAAAATGTCACTGGGTTTGCCAGTGGCAGCGGTGGTGAGCTGTGCTGATAACACTGTTGTAGGCTAAGAATCTTTACATCATATCGGTGAAAGAAATGAAGGATTGCCTCAACAGAACGCCACGTGAGCCCCAAAACAGACAGAAACTTGCAAGAGAAAACCAGTGAACCACAAAATTGTTACTCAGGTGTGTTCTGTTTAAATCCATGCCTAGAAACAAACAAATTCAGTGCCGTTTTTTGCCTTTTTCTAGTGTCCAATCTAAGTTGCTTGAGCTTATTCTAAACTTGCGATTTTACGCGAGTTTGCTCGAGTTCACACGAGCCTACTCAAAAAAGATCATGCGTGAGAGTTCAGTAGGTTCAAGGGCATGACTAATGCACTTTTAGGGGTTTTAGAACTTGTTATTTTCTTACTGAAATGGAAGGATTCAAATGTTGCTGGTTGAGCATCACATATCTTTTTAATATTATTAACGAGGATATGGTAGCTTGATGTATAATTAACTAGCTAGATCGATGCATGCTATCGAATATATCGAGTTGGATCTCTCATGGGATCTTACTTTTCGCCATTCGGTACATTGTTTCATTCTTTCCAATTTTTTTCTGCTTTATGATGAGTGATGTTCTGTTCTGTTGATATTTATTTTTGAAAGGTAACTTAGCGCAGTTTGGTTTTATAAAAAAAATACTGGTAATGTAGTGTGAAGATTTTAATTTTGAGGTTTTTCTGCACTTCTTAAGTCCAGTTATCCTTATACTCTACCATACCTTTATCGAGCCCTTTTGTTTATCATCTCTGTCAAGGTTTTGGGGTTTTTTATTTTTCTTATAATTTTCGATTTTTATTATGAAATTTCTGTTCATTTGGGAAATGGAATGTCCGAAGAGATACAATTTGTAAGTGAAGGTTTTGATAATACTTATTATTAGTTTTGTGGACTTCATCTCTCATTGTTTCTCTCTCTCATCTTTTTAAGGTTTTAATTCTCTGATAGATAGTTTCTATCTCCAGACTTTAGTCAGGTATTCTCCTAAAAAATATTATGGTTGATACAGTTACAAGTCTGGAAAATTAATGTGCCCATCGTTACAGATGTGATAGTCTTCTCGTGCTTACATCTGCTCCATTGGGGCTCCACACATTTGTGGCTGAATTTTACGTATTTATCTGTTACACTATATATTATATATTATACAAAGACAAAAGAAATTGTTTTTTAGGGTATTTTTAGTTTTCGTTTTCTTTACGAACTAAAATCTTTTTAAAATTTTTTAAATCCTATACCCTCAGTTTATATGTTGACATATTTCCCTATATAAGTCATACTTTACTCATTTCATTTGCATTATTGTCTCCAGACATTAGTAAGGTATCCTGCTCAACAAACTATGGTTGATACAGTTACAGGTCTGGGAAATTAAACCGAGTCCATTGTTACAGATGTGATGACCTTTTTGTCATGCTCACATCTACTCCATTGGGGCTTTACAGGTATGGGATCCATATACCTCCTCACTTTTATTGTTATCCAATATTAATTTGATTGCATGTTAAGATTCTTTTAATCTACAATTTCTATGCAGCAGAATGTTTTAGCTAGCTTTGATGGGGTTTTCAAAATTTATAGACATTCAAAATGTGAGGGAAATAGTACTAATTCAATTCTTGTGTTTGTTAAATTGTATTTTTTTTTTTGAATAATTGTTAGTGCAGCTATAATTTCAGTTTAAAAACAAAATGAAAAATAGGTAGGCCCTCTAAGAGCTCATTCTACAATTGGCAGTCATGTCAGCAAGCTCCAATGGTGGAAACCTATAAGAACAACTTATTTCCAGGAACCCCTGTTAGAGCCGCCATTGGCCTAATATGGGAGAGAGATGAGCTTCTGGACTATCAATTTTCTTAGAGGCATGGCTCTGGTGTATTATTTTCAATCCTGGGCTTATGACATCTGTATCAATAATATTCTCTTAATACAGTTATCCGTTTCCAAGAACCCCTGTTAGAACCGCCATTGGCCTAATATGGGAGAGAGATGAGCTTCTGGATTATCAATTTTCTTAGAGGCATGGCTCTGGTGTATTATTTTCAATCCTGGGCTTATGACATTTTTGTCAATATATTCTCTTAATACAATTATCTATTTCCAAGAACCCCTGTTAGAACCGCCATTGGCCTAATATGGGAGAGAGATGAGCTTCTGGATTATCAATTTTCTTAGAGGCATGGCTCTGGTGTATTATTTTCAATCCTGGGCTTAAGACATTTTTATCAATAATATTCTATTGATACAGTTATCCATTTCATGCTTCTGCTTTTTGGGCATTTTTGAGCCTTGAATTGCATACCAGATTTTTGTACCAGTTATTTTCATATTTGACCCACTTTCTGTTTGTTCTGGAATAATGGTCAGAAGGGAGACAGTGATGTTGTTTTCATCTTTTAGTTCAGAAAATGGACATTAGTAAGAGCCTTAGTCCTGGCAAGGTAATTCAGTGTCGGTTACAATCGTGGCCTTTTTATACAAATGCTGATGATGCAGCCATGGTGAGGCTCTTCTCTTCTGTCTCTTGCCTGTGTAAAGATGAATCTGAGTCTTTTTATCTGAAACCCTGCTATTAGGGTTACACTCATGAGTCATTAGTTTAAGTGTGAGGCTCCACTCTTTGAGAGAAGGTTGTCTTGATAGCTGTTGCCCTCTTGAAGTTGCTGTGTTAGCCAATGATCATTATAATTGAGTTTACCAAACAGCTCTCCGCATACATACACCCACCCAAACATATATTTCTTTCTGCTTCTACTGGGATTCAGTTACTTCTTCTTCTTCTTCTTGCTACTACGAGGCAATGATGATGTTTTCTGCAATTAGACCAGATATGAGTGAAGAGCTGTGTCCTGGCTAGGTGACTTGGCATCTGTGTGAAATTTACCTTCTGGTTCTTGCACAGATGCTATTGACGCAGCCTGTGCACAAGCCATTCCTTTGCTGTCTGAAAAAAGGCGAATCTGAGCCTCCTTTATTCATAATAATTTTAACTTTCTGACAATTATGAATTTATATTTTCCTTCTGAATGCTTTAATATGGCAGGTGACAGGAACACATTAGTTTACTCCGTTCATTGTTCACCAATATGGCCGATGCTTTTTATTGCACTTAAACTAGTGCTTTCCTTTGGCTTCCAATGTTTCTGCATTTGTATGTGACTTGGAGAGTGACATGTGGCTGAAAAGTGTCCTTTTTGAGCAATTGAAAATAATTTTATTTTTGAGGTTTCTCTGCCCCTCTTAAGACCAGTTATCATTATACTATACCATACCCTTACCGAGCCCTTACTATAATTTCAGTTTTGGCAGCCGTGTTAGCAAGCTCCAATGGTGGAAACCCATAAGAACTACTTATTTCTTAGATGGTAGAGGGACGAGGTTTTGGGCAATGAATTTTCTGAAGAGGTATGGCTCTGGTTTGTTATTTGCAAGCCTGGGCTCAGGACATTTTCCTCCATAAAACTCTCTTAATACAGTTATCCATTTCATGCTTCTGATTTTGGGTGCGTATTAGATTTTTGTTCTAGTTATTTTCATGTTGATTTGCATCCTCTGATAACCGGTGGAAGATTATGTTTGATCCAATTTCCTTCATTTTGATGTTATTTTCTCCTCAAACAAATAGTCACACTTCTTATTTTATTTTTATTTTTCACACTTTCTTTCATTTTTCTCCATTTCGTATATTCAATTTTTGGATTTATGTTTCACTCTGCACACACATACAATCATGTAAAATATTGAAAAAAATAATAATTTATACATAACTTGAAATGGAGGGAGTAAATTAAAATTAAAATTCTGTTAGTGGAATGAGAGATTGATTTGTATAATTAGAATGTGTAAGAAATTAACCATATTTAGGGGGATTTGAAGCATAATTAACTATTAAAGTAAGATTTCACAAGAGATTTATACTGTAAATTAATTTTATTTCTGGACCATCTACATGTCCAATTGCATGGAACAAATTACTCTTTAATAAAAGTTGTAAATGAGGAAGAAACAATACAATTACACATTAGGCAACATAGTACATTGGATTTGGGAGTTTAAATGCCCTTTCGGGGCTTGGAATTCCTTCAATGCTACTGTATTGGTCCCCCAGAATGCCCCAAATGCGATAACCATCATTTATTATTTTCTTTCTCACATCAGATTTATACTTTTTCACTGATACCAATTCATTTGCAGGATCTCTGCACAGAAACAAAAATGAAAGGAAAAGAGAAACATTTAGCCAAAAATCGAGGACTATTGAAAGAAAAGTAGAGGTAATGGTACTCACCTAAAGATAATTTTAGTCCAACCATAGTAACCAGCTGCTACGAGGTTGTCGATTGTGGCTGATCTGAGATGCTCCTTCCTTGAAGTAACCAAAAGGATTTGCACACCCCTGTATTTAAGTTCATTGTAAAGCTTCAACGAGTGATCAAGAGCAGGTGCATTAGCCTTTTTCATCCATTCCTCTAGAGATGTCACACTCAGTTTCCTTCCCCTATTGTCAAAGAAATTCGTCATTATGCACAATGATCATGAACAAAGCAAAGGAGATCGATGGAGCAATAGAATCTTAACAATTTGTTTGTATTCACAATAGATGGTCTGAGATCAAGTTGAAAGACCAATTCACTTTATTTTAAACAATTGCTCACATGTTAACTCAAAATGAAAAGGTGATTCTGATTTAAAATGGTTGATTGAAACACTTTGTTGTAATTTTACATTGATCACTAACATTTACTATTAATTGTAAGAATAAGAAGGTCAAACATAAAACGTATCAGTTCAAAATAATTTTTAAGCAATATCTATTAACATGTTCAAGTACTTTCACAGTAACAGGTGCAACAGATATCTTTCTCCAAAAGCACGTTTAAACATCCAAAAACACTTCTTAAAGGTTTGTATAGAGATTTAATTTTAAACCAGCTTTACAAATCTAAACATTTACTTTATATAGCCAAATATTTGTCGGAATTTTTTTTATTCAAATAAACAGGAAAGATTAACTATCTTTGGGCATGAGTTGTCTGTATAAAATATCTTATATCATTTTTAATATAAAATCTTAATATTTAATATGTATAGGTCAACTCTTTTCATAATAAAACCTTGAAATAAACCGGGGTAATTAATCATCTTTAAGACATGAGCTGTTTAATGTATTAATCTTTCTCATTTCTACTCACAGTTTTAAATTATACTGATTCCTGATAATGTTATGACAGAGAAAATGGACTTGGAGTGAAATTTGGAATTACCCATAGAGATTATCCTCGTAGTAAGGAAGAGTTGAAAGCAAGGTATCATCGATGTCAAAAATCCAAGCATCGAAACCATCTTTCTTCAGATTACAGCTTGTGCTGAGGTAAACCAGACACTCTTCAGTTGTTCTCTGTGAGTCCACTTTGTACTGTGTTGAAGTGACATATTTTCCAATGTACTCAGTGCATTCTTCAGGCACAACTTGGAAGTCCCTAATGTTGTGCAGCTCCACATTCATCCTCCAACTCTCACAATAATTCTGCAAGTTCATCGTCAATCCATCACCTGGTAGAGGAGCCAAAAGGCATGTCAAAACCAAACACCACCAAAGTGCTTTCCCCATAAGTGCATGCAAAGAGAATTTAGCAGATGATAGAACAACTCCAATCACTCCCTTTTAAAGTGCTTATTTTATGTATGCAGATTTCAAAAGTTTGAAAATGCGACCAAGTCAAATGAATGTGATTGGCACAGGAATTGAGCTGCATCAAGTCACATGCTACTATGGCTGGCAAAAATACCAAAACTAAAGAAAATGTCCACTATGATATGAGGAAGGAAATGTCTATGCATTTCATTTCAAAGTCAGAAACTTTACTGCAAAGAGAAAAATATAGTTTGCATGCTTTCACATGACAAATTGGTTTATCTTTTGAATACAAAAAGACTAGAATAACAAGCCTCACATGAACAATTAATGGTATCACTTTTTATTAATATATAAATTAAACATCTCTAATTATTTAAAAAAATAATCGTATATTAGCTATTTTAGTAGTATACAACTAAAATTTATACACATACACAAACTCAAGTATGTTATTGTGTTTACAATATCTGGATGTTCTCATACAAATACACGATTTTTAGATTAACTAAATGTTTTCGTATATATCTTACCGAAAATGTAAAACTGATTTACAATTTTTATATTGTGATTTAAATACGAGCTATTGTTATAAATTTTCTAAATAATTGTTATAAAAAATAACATAACAGAAAGACAAAAAGATAGATTGTTCTCTTGTTGTTTTTATATTATTTTCGATCAATTGGATAACAAAATATGATGTGTAGATTTTCCTCTCATTGTTTGTATATTATTTTTTATCTATTTAATAACAAAATATAAATTGTTTGACGTGTACAATGTAAATATTAATGTGAAACTTCATATTTTCCTACATAATTAGTGTCCTTAAACTTGGGTCGAATTATGCATTTAGTCTTTTCAAATTTAAATTAGTACCTAAACTTAAATTTTAAGAACTAAATAAATTTAAAATTATTTTAATTTCTTAACACTAGTGTTTAGAGACTAAAATTATATATATATATATATATATATATATATAAAATAAGATACTAAGTAGCTAGATCTATTAACAAGCTGTAATAATAAATTAAGTACGATACATGTTGCCTTGACCATGCTCACATACAATCACAAAAAAAAAAAAAGATTAAAGAATTATTAAATAAATCCAAGTTTATCATATTTAATCAATTTCTATCCTCATGATCAAAGTTTTTCAACTTCGCTAAACAAATGACACTTGTTCATTTTCTAATAGCATGCGTAATCACGTAATCAAAGTTTTTCAACTTCACTAAACAATAAATGACACTTGTTTATTTTCTAATAGCATTCTTAATGTGAAAATTAATTGTATAGTTATTTGTTTTATAAATGAAATATCTTAGTAACGCTTATTCTGTATTAGAAATTCAGGTATATTAAAATTAATCTCAAAATATTTTAGGATTGTCACAAAAAAAAGTTTATATTGAAAAAATATTTAAAGATTTGGCATGAAAACATATAAGTGAATATACAATTGTTAAGAGTAACAAAATTAGTCTAAATCAATTTTAAAAAGAAATTTAGAAATTCAAAAAATATATAAAAATTCTTATACATCAACATTAGAAGATATGATATAAATGTATATACGTCAAGATATAATATACAGGATGTTAGACAATTTAAAAATGGATCACTAAAATGCACCTAAAAGGGTTATAGGATGTTTAAAGAAAATAATGGATTGTATATCTATGTATAAAGAAGTCAAACTAATTTAAAATCACTAGAAATTCCAGCTTGAATTTTACTATATATAATGATGATTTGAGATCCACTTCGAAGTATATCTAATTTACCATGACTGCATAATTTACAACATATTGTGAAACATCTAGTCATGAGATTTGGTTGAAGAACTTTGTCACTCGATTGCAAATTGTTAAAGAAATAGAAAAGGTCACCTGAGTTACATTGTAACACCAAATCAACCTTCTTATATCTCATATGCGATAAGAGTTTGATCAAGCCAAAATACAATAACATCAAGTTCTCAATTATCAATGAAAGGGTATAAAATGGTCAAATTTCTATAAAACATACAGGGATACACTCCATGATAACAAATCCTTTTATGGAGGGTTTTCCATCAAAGGTCTTTTTTAGACACACTGTTCAAATAGGTATTTTACAATTTGAGAAATTTTTAATTAAGTGTGATCTAGTCATTTATGTGATTTATGTTCTATATTTACTATTATGCGTGGATACTTTTGTATTTGAATAATTTATTTTGATCAAATATAAAAATTGTTATTCAATCATTACACTTTGTACAATAATATTGTTGATTGATAAATAAGATAAAGTAGGATCAATTGAAAATCGACATGCACATACGACCTTTGTGTGATTTTTTATGCTACACGTTTCATGATGACGAGTAAGTGTATTTTAATTGTATCAATATCAGATCATTAATGATTTATTTATGATTGACACCACAGTGAAAAATTGTATTGATATAATTAATAGACGCGATAATTAATTTTAACAAACTAAGAAATATAATGATTAGATAATGACCCTGATTGGTTATGTCCAAGGAACATAATAAGATAAAGTGTCACACATTTGTAAGGATATACATTTAAATTATGGTCATTATCTAGTTAGTGAAAATAATAAAGTGATATGTTAATCTTAAGTTTATAATTAATGGCACAATTGTCATGAAAGACTATTGCGTAGATATCCTGAACTAACATTCTGATTTGATTTGATAAGGGGATGAAATAAAATATTGAAATATGAGATGTGACTCACAATAGTTACAAAGAAGGCAATATTGCTTACTACATTAAGGGTTTTTGTTTTCTCTTCATACCTATCATGAGAGACAACAAAAAAGGTTCATAAGTTTTTATACATTTGGACGATCAGACACTCGCGATTAATCTCATTTTCACCATCATTCATAGTGACACATTCAGGTACACTTTCACGTTAATTTTTATAAAGAAATATGTTATAGGTTAATTAAAAATTAATATATGATTGTGTTATTTGTTCTCTATAAATAAAAACATGTGGTTAGACATCGTTATTATTTTTTAAAACTTTTCTTCATAAATTTATTATATATCCTATATATAATTTTTTTATAATTATTATAATTAATTGTTCAAGCTTTATATTTCATATTTTATAATTCAAAGTGATTTTGAGATGGTTGGGTTTTATCATTAGGTTATATTTTGTACAGTAGGATACCTGAATTCACCAACGGTCGACGAGTAACCCGGACGACCATTTGTCGAGCCTTCTTACGATCGTAATGTCACGATCGTAGGAATGTCGAACACTTTTTAACGCCAATCGTCTGTTGATGTCGACACATTGGTGATCGAGAAACAAACAGCGATGTCGCGACACATAACACGTTCTTCCTTAAGAGAAATTAAGAGAGAAAAGATTAATCTTCTTCTTCACTTTGAATTTGAAAGGTTCAATAGATCCTTTTCTAACTTGAGCGTCGTAATGTCTTTGCAGGTACCCAGCCCATTTTCCTCTCTGAGAGCTTGCCACATCAAGGGAGATAGCACGGTAACGACATCATAGGAAAAAGCGGTTGCAATTCGCTAGATTCGTATCTCGGTCTCAACATTCATACTGAAACATATTTATTTTCAGGTTGTTTGAGGTATATAATTTTATATAATTTAAATGATATTTATGTTTATGACTGCAATGCTCCCATTTAATAATAAAATACAATAATATAATTTTTAACATATAATTTTGTATTCCCTTATTAATTTTATACTCATTTACATAATTTTTAAAAAGCAACCAAATACAATATATTAAGATTTTGGCTTAGGTCGGTGCAAACACAATGAAAGAAAGCCCTAAAAGCATAACCTCACTCCTCTTAGGGTTGTTCAGAGAGAGGAATGGAAACAAGCGAAGTGGTTGCGGCTGCTGCGCCGGAGGCAGGGCTGAAGCACAAGCTGGAGCGAAAATGTACGTTTTGGTGCGACAATCAATCCAAACCTAAACAGCTTGGGGAACCTCTCTGCGCAGGTCTATACTTTCGACTATGTATTTTCTCTTCCTTCTCCATTTTGCTTTCCCCCAATTTTCATTTTATTTTTAATTTTTTTCATGGAATCTTATTTTATTTTATTTCAGGGTAAAATTATATTTCAAGGTATTTTGGTCTTTTTGCCTTTTACTAGCAATAAATGTAACAAAAAATAAAAAGTAAAATAATTATTATTTTAATGATTATTAAAATACACATTACTATTGCGTTATTATAGAATTTACACAGAATAATTACAAAACAAAATTATTTTACTATGAGTAATTTTTTTTATCATGGATAGTTATTTTAAAAGACAATTATAAAACAAGACTGAAAGAATTTGTGGTCGATAAAAAGTAATAAAAAAGAAAATCTCCATATTAACGCTATAAATATATATTGTTAAAAAATATAAATGTTTTTCCTGTTTTCAAAATGTTGGAAAATCTTGAAAGAATATATTACATTGCTTTGTTTTTTTTTTACTTTTTAAATTTCAAATTGAATTGTTCTGAGTTGCCCGTTGTGACCTAAGCTGACTCTCTGCCATAAGCTGACTCTCTGCCAAAACCCGAACTCAATCTCGCTCCTTATAAATATCATCCCAAAAGAAAACCCTAATTATGCAAAAGTGCCATTTCTTGTAATACGGGAGCAACAAAATGTCAAAGCCAGGTTTGATTTTTTTAATGTTTCCTCTTCCACTCTCATTTTTTTTCCGTTACTATATAGTGCACGATTTCTGCAATATCCATCTCTCTCTCTGTCTCTCTTTTTCTGCCCACCTGCTTCACTGAATATGCAGCCGACAATCATTTTAAAAAAGAAGAGAAAAAGAGAGACTATTTTAGCTTTTGGTTATTCTATTTTGTGGTTTGCTTTTTTCCTGCAATCCAATGCATATTCAGTGAACCTATTCAGTGGAAATGAAGCTGGCTTGACGTTAATTTTGCAACAATGTGGTTCTCTTAACACTGTAGATCTTCTGACAAAACAAAGATTAATAATCTTACATTTTTTGTTTTTCCTTTGGTTGAGTTTTTCTTATTCTAAACATCAATTGAAGTGAATTTGGTTGGGGTGACATGAATATTTGTTTTCATGACATTTTATTTAGTTAAGCTTTGTCAGCATTATTTTTTTATGGCCACTTCGTTATAGAAAAATTATGGTACCTTGTGTTTTGTTTCAGGACGAGTTAGTTCTGCTGGAAACAAGTTGAGAATGTCACTGAGTCTGCCAGGGGTAGCTGTGGTGAGCTGTGCAGACAACACTGTGGTAGCCTAAGAATCTTTATATCATATTGGTGAAAGAAAACAGGCTTTGCCTCAGCAGAAAGCAACATCAACACCCAAAGCAGACAGAAACTTGCAATAGAGAACCAGTGAACGACGGAGTTGTTACCCAGGTGTGTTGTGTTTTAATCGATACCTAGAAACGAACAAATCTGATGCCATTTTTTTTCTTTTTCTCTGGTTCCAAACTTGTGATTTTACGTGAGTTGAGAGTGTTTGCTCTAGTTTACGTGAACGTACTAAAAAGAATCACGTGAGAGTTAAATAGGTTCGAGGGCATGGCTAATGCATTTTTAGTGGCTTTAGAACTTGTTCTTTAAATGGGAGGATTCAAATCTTGCTGGTTGAGCAGCACATATCCTATTATTCATGAGGATATGTGAGCTTGATATATTTAACCAGCTAGATCGATGCATGCTATCGAATATATCGAGTTGGATTTCTCATGGGATCTTACTTTTCGCCATTCGGTACATTGTTTCATTCTTTACAATTTTTTTGTTTTATGATGACTAATGTTCTGTTTTGTTGATATTTATTATTGAAAGGTAACTGAGCGCAGTTTGGTTTTATAAAAAAGAATACTGGTAATGTAGTGTGAAGATTTTAATTTTGAGGTTTTGATGCATCTCTTAAGGCCAGTTATCCTTATACTCTACCATACCTTTACCGAGCCCTTTTGTTTATCATCTCGTTCAAGGTTTGGGTTTTTTTTTTCTTCTATTTTTGGATTTTTATTTTGAAAATTCTTTTCATTGGGTAAATGGAATGTCCGAAGAGATACAATTTATTAGTGAAGGTTTTGATAATACTGATTAGTTTTGTGGACTTCCTCTCTCTCTCTCATCTTTTTTATCTTTTTAAGGTTTCAATTATCTGATAGATTGTTTCTATCTCCAGATTTTAGTCAGGTATTCTCCTAAAAAATATTATGGTTGATACAGTTACAAGTCTGGAAAATTAATGTGCCCATCGTTACAGATGTGATAGTCTTCTCGTGCTTACATCTGCTCCATTGGGGCTCTACACATTTGTGGCTGAATTTTACGTATTTCTCTGTTACACTATATATTAAATATTATACAAAGACAAAATAAATTGTTTTTTAGGGTATTTTTAGTTTTCGATTTCTTTACGAACTAAAATCTTTTTAAAATTTTTAAAATCCTATATCCTCAGTATATGTTAACATATTTCCCTATATAAGTCATACTTTACTCATTTGCATTATTGCCTCCAGACATTAGTAAGGTATCCTGCTCAACAAACTATGGTTGATACAGTTACAGGTCTGGGAAATTAAACCGAGTCCATCGTTACATATGTGATGACCTTTTTGTCATGCTCACATCTGCTCCATTGGGGCTCTACAGGTATAAGATCCATATACCTCCTCACTTTTATACCTCCTCACTTTTATTGTTATTCAATAATAATTTGATTGTTTGTTTTGATTCTTTTAATCTGCAATTTCTATATAGCAGAATGGTTTAGCTAGCTTTGGTGGGATTTTAAGAACAATGGTGGGACAGAGATGAGCCCCAATAGAAACTGCAATTTCTACAACTTATTTCCAAGAACCCCTGTTATAACCGCCATTGGCCTAATATGGGAGAGAGATGAGCATCTGGACTATCAATTTTCTTAGAGGCATGGCTCTGCTGTATTATTTTCAATCCTGGGCTTATGACATTTTTGTCAATATATTCTCTTAATACAATTATCTATTTCCAAGAACCCATGTTAGAACTGCCATTGTCCTAATATGGGAGAGAGATGAGCTTCTGGACTATCAATTTTCTTAGAGGCATGGCTCTGGTGTATTATTTTCAACCCTGGGCTTAAGACATTTTTATCAATAATATTCTCTTGATACAATTATCCATTTCATGCTTCTGCTTTTTGGGCATTTTTGAGCCTTGAATTGCATACCAGATTTCGAAAGTTTTGTGTGCGTCATCGAGGAGTCGAAGGACCTATCAAAGCTCTTGGGTAAAGAGGTTGATCGGGTTCTAGAAGATTTGAGCCACTAGATCGAGTGCTTCGGGAAAAGTTTGATTTGAAGAGGAGAAATTCGGAACACTCAAGACCTAGACGTTCCAGGGAGAAGATGTCGAGAACAAGGAGCAGAGGTCTGAAAGAAAAAAGTCGAGATGATGGGATACAATGCAAGAAGACCAATTTAAAGTTTACGGGGGAATTTTGTTGGGTAAACTTTAAAAGGGTCCACAATTTTAATTTTGTTTGTTTGTGATGATTGTAACTACCACACTACACCGAAAGTAGTCATCCACTTCACTAACCACTATTTGGATTTTTGTGTGCAACTCACTTGTAAAAGTGGTTGTAAGAAGCCCATCCACATAGCAGTGGAGATGTTAGGTTTAATTTTTATTATAAATATGGACATGTAGTTTTGTTATGAAGTGTGACACACTTGTAGTGTGTGCATCGTGGAGAATGGGTAGTGAGAAAGAAGAAAGAAGAAACAAATATATTATTCAATTTGTAGACTCTCTCCTTTCTTCTTTCTCACTGCCCATTCTCCACGGTGCACACACTACAAGTGTGCCACACTTCATACAAAATTACATGTCCATATTTATAATAAAAACTAAACCTAACATCTCCACTGCTATGTGGGTGGGCTTCTTACAACCACTTCTTCATTCACTTTTACAAGTGAGTTGCACACAAAAATCCAAATAGTGGTTAGTGAAGTGGATGACTACTTTCGGTGTAGTGTGGACCCTTTTAAAGTTTACCCAACAAAATTTCCCCGTAAACTTTAAATTGGTCTTCTTGCACTGTATCCCATCATCTCGACATTTTTTTTTCAGACCTCTGCTCCCTGTTCTCGACCTCTTCTCCCTGGATCGTCTAGGTCTTGAGTTTTTCGAATTCCTCCTCTTCAAATCAAACTTTTCCCGAAGCACTCGATCTACTGGCTCAAATCTCCGCTGCTGGTGCGCCTCTAGAACCCGATCAACCTCTTTACCCAAGAGCTTTGATAGGTCCTTGATGACGCACACAAAGCTTTCGAAATCATCTGTCAATGATTTCAAATTCTTCTCCACAACTCGGCTAGCAGACAACTCTCCATTTCTGCCGAGTTTATCTGCCATTTTCTCCTTCAAATTTTCAAACTCCCCTTCTTAGAGTTTGAAGTTGGTGTTGCCTAACACAATTGTCCCCTGCACGCGTCTTTTGAAGATGCCTCCTTTGCTATCTTCTCACCGCTGGACTCCCATGTCCTTCACAGGCGTCCTTTTCACCGCAACAATATGGGTCACAAATTTGCTCTTCCTTCTCTGTGGGTTCTTGTTTCCCACACTCCAAATCATCCCAAACGCCAGGATCCAAGAAAAGCTTTCATTTGCAGACTCCAATCACCATAGTTGACATACTCTGTCAACTGAACTAGGGACACTGTTAGCAAAATTAGCCATCTCTTACTCTCTCTCGTTTTCACTCTTGGCTTTTTTTTTCGGACACTCAAACTCTCCTCCTTTGATACCAGCAAAAATTCCCTTCCAGCAAAGAAAATGAATCTTAAGAACTCAACCGTAGTCCTCCATTCTAGCACCGGTGTATATCCTCAGCTCTATTGTCCAACTCTCTGTCCAGCCCTCACACCACTTTCAGCTACTCCCAGTTAAATCAGCTACATTTTTTTTAAGCCAAAAGAATGAATTCCCTACACCTCTCGGCTCCTCCTTCCCGTGTGCACACCCCTCTTTAAATTGAAAGATGAATATCTTTTCTCCCCATATTCTGTTTAGTGCTCTCCATGTCACAGTCCTTTTATTCATTTTTTAAAGCAAAAAATGCGGATGGCGGCTCGGACCCCTTTCTCACTTCCAACAACCCGGTTTTTTCAAAACCTCATGTGCCAATCTGCTATGTGCTTCCCAAGGCTGGACGTCACATTTCAGGGCGTGACACCACTTCTTTTCTTCATCTTCAAACACTCTTCTCTTGCTCAATAAAATCAGCCACATGCCTCCTCGTGGACGTGTTGTGTGCTTCTGGACATCACCGTCCATCTCTCCTACGCGAACTCTTTCTCCATAAATTCAATAAACTCCTGCTGGTTGGTGGCTGCTCGAGCAAGCTTTCTCTCTTCCTCCAGCTCCCTCTCCTCTTCAGTGGCGGCTCTCCCTCATACTCCTTTCAGCTCCACAGGTCTCTACCCCTTTCTTTGCTGGCAGTTGGACCGTGCTGAAGTTGGGCTGTCCGTGAGCTCCTCAAGCTTCTGTTGGAACGCCCCTGTTGGACCAGCTGCTAGACGCTTCCCATGGGCCTGACGAGTTGCTGCTGCCTGTAGCTTGCTGGACCGAGGACTCCCACCTTTGCTGCACACCATTCTGTTGCCAAGCTGGACGTCCTTCCTTTGGACGCTACCCTCTCTCCTTTTTGGTGGCTACTCCAACACGTCCCAGCTCTCTGCTTGCTCGATGCTGGATCGTGGAATGAGGAGACTCTTGTTGATTGCTGCTGGACCATGGAATGAGGAGTTTTGTTGGGTAAACTTTAAAAGGGTCCAAAATTTTAATTTTGTTTGTTTGTGATGATTGTAACTACCACACTACACTGAAAGTAGCCATCCACTTCACTAACCACTATTCATAGTGAGAAGTGCATAAGCCGATATTTTAGAAATTATGACAACAAAATACGAGATAGAGAGGTTTAATAGGAACAATTTTTCGTTGTGGAAATTGAAGATAAACGCAATTTTGAGAAATAACAATTGCATAGCTGCAATTTTCCGCTACTATTGTCATTAGAATAGTGTTGGTAAAATTCTGAGTATGCACTGTGATTGCGGTTTAATCCGATCTTCCGCATCAGAAAAGAGTTATTACTAGAAATGTTTGGTAGTGTGAAAGTACTGTCGGGGAAAGTTCTGGTTGGGAAAGATTTAGTACTTAAGAGTGTCCATTTGTGACTCACCTCTCTTTCTTGGGAACTTCTTGGTGTGTTACTTCACTGTTTACCTGTGTTGTTCCAGTAGACAATATTATTCATAGTGAGAAGTGCATAAGCCAAAATTTTAGAAATTATGACAACAAAATACGAGATCGAGAGGTTCAACGGGAACAATTTCTCGTTGTGGAAATTGAAGATAAAGGCAATTTTGAGAAAGACAATTGCATAGCTGCAATTGAATGAAAACCCACAGAAATGACGGAGCAGAAGTGGAAAGAAATTGACAACAACGCCATCGCTAATTTGCACCTATTAATGGCAGATTTAGTGTTATCTAGTGTGGCGGAGAAAGAAACAGCAATGTAGATTTGGGATGTCCTCATAAAATTATATGAGGTGAAGTCTCTTCACACAAGAATATTCTTGAAGAGGAAACTCTACACTCTTCGGATGAGTGAGTCCACAACGGTGACGGACCACATGAACCATCTGAACACTCTGTTTGCCCAACTATCAGCGGTAGATTTCAACATAGTTGAAAATGAACGCGCGAAGCTTCTAATGCAGAGTTTACCAGACTCGTATGATCAACTCATCATCAATATTACGAATAATAATATTGAAGGCTGTCTACACTTTGAGGATGTTGTCGGAGCAATTCTTGAAGAAGAAACAAAGAAGACATACTGGAAAGTTCAAAGGAAAACAAACTTTGGTGATGATGAGATGGAGATCAACGAAATATGGGTCTAGTGGGAGTCAGTCCCATGATAGATCTCAAAGTAAGAAGCATCTCAAATGCTACAATTGTGGCAAAAGGGGGCATGTCAAGAAAGAATGTTGGCACGAGAAGAGTGGAAGAAAGAACTCTGATGCATCAACCTCACAAGGTTGTATGTCAAATACATCTGAGGATGAAGATATTCTGTGAGAAAGAGGGAAGATCTAGTAAGTCATGAAAGTTCAGAAGATCATGACATGTGCTTATGGGAGATACGTTGTAGAAAGCTAATGCAATGGTTGCATTGACAAGTCAAGAAGAAACAGTGTTGACGTGACATCGTACTTGGACATATGTCAAAGTGAAGTTTGCAAGGCGAAACGTAATCTGTACTCAGGCTTAAGAAGGTTGTTTTACCTTTATGCGAGCACTGTGTGATAAGCCAACAACATATATCGAAGTTTGCAAGTTTGACTACTAGAAAAGAAAACACAGGAAGACGTGGTTCATTCTGATGTAAGGGAATCACCGGAGTTATTCCTAGGAGGAGCAAAGTTTATTCCAGGAGTTTGTGGGTGTATTACACCAAGAGGAACTCAAAAGTGTTGTTATTACCAGTTCAAGGAAACCAAAGCACGAGTAGAGCTTGAAACTGGGGAAAGAATTAAGTGCTTGGGCTATGCTAACAATGTGAAGTGGTATTGCCTGTGAGTTCCACCGCTCACAAGGTTATTGTTAAGCAGGAATGAAATGATGCTCCAACCAGAAGGCTTTGAAGAACAAGAAAACTTGGTTTACAGGTTAAACAAATGCATGAGCTTTCTACAACGTATCTCCCATAAGCACATGTCATGATCTTCTGAGCTTTTATGACTTACCAGATCTCCCCTCTTTCTCACAGAATATCTTCTGATGTATTTGCCATACAACCTTGTGAGGTTGATGCATCAGAGTTTTTTCTTCCACTCTTCTCGTGCCAACATTCTTTCTTGACATGCCCTCTTTTGCCACAATTGTAGCATTTGAGATGCTTCTTACTTTGAGATCTATCATGGGACTGACTCCCACTAGACCCATATTTCGTTGATCTTCCTCTCATCATCACCAAAGCTTGTGTTTCCTTTGAACTTTTCAGTATGTCTTCTTTGGATTCTTCTTCAAGAATTGCTTCTCAACATCCTCTAAGTGTAGACAACCTTCAATATTATTATTCGTAATATTGATGATGAGTTGATCATACGAGTCTGGTAAACTCTACATTAGAAGCTCCACGCGTTCATTTTCAACTATGTTGAAATCTGCCGCTGATAGTTGGGCAAACAGAGTGTTCAGATGGTTGATGTTGTCCGTCACCGTTGTGGACTCACTCATCCGAAGAGTGTAGAGTTTCCTCTTCAAGAATATTCTTGTGTGAAGAGACTTCACCTCATATAATTTTATGAGGGCATCCTAAATCTTCCTTGCTGTTTCTTTCTCCGCCACACTTGATAACACTTAATCTGCCATTAATAGGTGCAAATTCGCGATGGCGTTGTTGTCAATTTCTTTCCACTTCTGCTCCGTCATTTGTGCGGGTTTTCCTTCAATTGCAGCTATGCAATTGTCCTTTCTCAAAATTGCCTTTATCTTCAATTTTCACAACGAGAAATTGTTCCTGTTGAACCTCTCTATCTCGTATTTTGTTGTCATAATTTCTAAAATTTTGGCTTATGCACTTCTCACTATGAATAGTATTGTCTACTGGAACAACACAGGTAAACCGTGAAGTAACACACCAAGAAATTCCTAGGAAAGAGAGGTGAGTCACAAATGGACACTCTTAAGTACCAAATCTTTCCTAGCCAGAACTTTCCCCGACAGTACTTTCACACTACCAAACGTTTCCAATAATAACTCTTTTCTGATGCGTAAGATCGGATTAAACCGCAATCACAGTGCATACTCAGAATTTTACCAACACTATTCTAATGACAATAGTAGCGGAATACAAACCTATATCTCTGATACCACTTGTTGGGTATCAGTCATACAGCAATAGCACACACAACTAAAATAGAGAAGAGAAAATAATGATAATAGGCAAAAATAGAAATTTTATACTGGTGGAAGAAATTTACAACATCTCTCTCTGTCAATACAAAACTTCTCAAAATTATGAGAATACAAGAAATGAGAGAATAGGAGAGAATGAGATGTTTTACAAAGGGGGCAAGGGGTTTCTTTTATAGCCACCAACACATACCCCTTTACAAGTTCCCACCAATATGGGACTTCATTCCTCATAGCTCACATACACTTAAACACAATAACTAATAATTCTAACACCCCCCTCAACCTGGAGCATACAAATTGTATAAACTAAGCTTGAAATAGATGAACTCAATGTTGAACTAGCTGATTTGTCGTCAAGAGTGTGAGGCAAACATAGATGGACTAACAACAACTTGTGAAACTTCAACTTCAAAAGTGGATGAAGGAAAGCATTGGTGGCCAATGACAAACTGCAAGGACTGATTCTCCAATCAATGATGGATGAGTGACGGGATCAACAGTGGTAGCTGAAAGCTAAGAGCTACAAAACTGCAGGGACTACACTAAATCCTCATCAAGGATGGCTGGGTGACGGGATCAAAAGTAGTAGCTGAAGTCTACCAAACTGCAGGGACTACACCCATATTTATGTGACTTGCAGTGTCTTGGAAACGTACTCCCCCTTAGTGTGAACGATGGAAATGTGGAATATCACAGTTGCTGGACCACTAAAACAAAACAAAATATTAAGCTACAATGCTGAAACAAAGGCATCACAAATCCAAAGATATGTTGGAGGTCCAAAATTCTTTGCTGGAAAACTCCCAAGTGGTGATACTTAGCAGTGTATCACAAGAAGAACTGAAGCAGTTGCGCCTGTCTGAGGCGGTAGCGACAGCAGTGGTGGTTGACTGCGTCGGTGTCGACTGCGGCTAACAACACCTGGACAGCGCCAGACAGTGCCTGGACAACGACAAATGGCGCCTGGACAATGACAAATGGCGCCTGGACAACGACAAATGACGAAGACCAAGACAGACGAATATGGCAACAATGGCTGCTCTAGAGGGTCTGAACAGAGCGAGGGAGGTCCGACGAGACGACCGGCAGCGGCGCGGTTTGATGCCGACGCCGAGAAGTCGGCGCGTGATGAACACGCGTTCGAGATCTACTACAGAGAGGAGGCGCATGATGGCGCATGCGGATGATATAGAGACGGTGACCACCATGGTCAGGTCGCGCTTGAAAAGACGGTCTAGATCCACTCGACAACGGTCAAAACTCGTGACTAACACGCACCCGAGACTGGCTGAAGGAAGGCGGTGTGGAGGCGCGTGGAGAGGAGTCTGGTCTTGACTTCGGCGAGGTTGGCCGTTGCTCGAGGAGACGCTTCAGATCCGCTGGTCACCGGTCGAAACTGTGATGGCGGTCGGCGACGATGGGAGAGATCTGATGCTCGTGGCGGTGCATGACTGAGAAGTGGCTCTCAAAACCGGCATGGTTGGCCGTCGCTCGAAGAGACGGTCTAGATCCGCAACTTACCGGCTAAAACTGCGGCGGTGGCCAGCGACAGCGACGACGGACTGGCCGGAAAGAAGCGGCGACGACGGGTGGAGAGATCTGGCTGTAATGGTGCTGACTGTGGCACATATTTAAGAAGAAGAGAAAGGGCTACCCACTGAAATTTTAGGGGCTACCGACGGCCATGGCGGCCGGCTGCTGGCAGATAGCAGAGACCCCGGAAGAAGATCAGAGAACCTGCTCTGATACCATGTGAAAATGGAATACAGGATATGTATTGAATGACTTGGTTTTTACACCCTTCTCCTTAGTCATGTATTTACACTCACTGCTCACATACACTTAAATACATGTTAGAATTATTGTTCAAGTGTGTTCCAACTAAGAGTGAGTTGGAAAGGAGTGTTAGTGTGTATGAGTTGTGTTTAAGTGTATGTGCTGTATGTGAGTGTGTGTGAGGTGTGTTCCATTCACTTAATCCTATAAATATAATCCTATAAATATAGGATTAAGGAGAAGGGTGTAAAAATCAAGTCATTCAATACATATTTCATTTTCACAATACAATAACCAATAATTCTAACAATTTTCATATTTGAACCACTTTCTGTTTGTTCTGGAATAATGGTCAGAAGGGAGGCAGTGATGTTGTTTTCATCTTTTAGTTCAGAAAATGGACATTAGTAAGAGCCTTAGTCCTGGCAAGGTAATTCAGTGTCGGTTACAATCGTAGCCTTTTTATACAAATGCTGATGATGCAGCCATGGTGAGGCTCTTCTCTTCTGTCTCTTGCCTGTGTAAAGATGAATCTGAGTCTTTTTTCTGAAACCCTGCTATTAGGGTTATACTCATGAGTCATTAGTTTAAGTATGAGGCTCCACTCTTTGAGAGAAGGTTGTCTTGATAGATGTTACCCTCTTGAGCTGTGTTAGCCAATGATCATTATAATTGAGTTTACCAAACAGCTCTCCACATGCATACACGCACCAACACATACTGCTTTCTGCTTCTACTGGGAATAAGCCACTTCTTCTTCTTGCTATTACGAGGCAATGATGATGTTTTCTGCAATTAGACCAGATATGAGTGAAGAGCTGTGTCCTGGCTAGGTGACTTGGTATCTGTGTAAAATTTACCTTCTGGTTCTTGCACAGATGCTACTGACGCAGCCTGTGCACAAGCCATTCCCTTTGCTGTCTGAAAAAAGGCGAATCTGAGCCTCCTTTATTCATAATATTTTAACTTCCTGACAATTATAAATTTGTATTTTCCTTCTGAAGGCAGGTGACAGGAACACATTCATTGTTCACCAATATGGCCGATGGTTTTTATTGCACTTAAACTAGTGCTTCCAATGTTTCCGCATTTGTATCTGACTTGGGGAGTGACATGTGGCTGAAAAGTGTCCATTTTGAGCATTTGATACTTCCACCCATTTGTTGCTAGATTTTTTTTTGGTGAAGAATCAGTATGCTTTGTTACCGGATGTAATCTTTATTTGTTTATTACGTATAAATGAGGTTCAAATAATGAAACAACTGATTCTTCACTTTTTTTTCATCGAGATGATGCACATGGTTAATCCAAATATATTTAAATTAACTTGCGGTTTGGTCAAATAGGATTGATAACCTATTTGCTCCAGTAATATGCATCTGATTCAAATTGAGTCTTTCAAAGGCAGAAAAATGAGAGCTAACAAGACATTTCCCTAAATGCCTTATTTTGCCTAATTTGTATTTGACTTCAAATAACTGATTTTACAATGACTTGTTCACTTGCCTCTAATTTTTGGTTTTAAACTCTTCTTCAGTCTTGAAAAGGATGTGTTGTTTAAGAAGCGCAGACTGATTTTAGTCCTAGAATTGCAAGGTCGTCAATGCCATTGTTTTTTTCAGTATTTTCCGTTATCTATCATCATTCAATTCAATTTTTGAATCAATTTTTAGGTTGGGGGAACGTTTGCTGTTCATGAAACTTTTTTAATGAAAATTGTCGCCATGCAGCCTAAAAAGGATTATGATGACATACATTTTGATGTGTTTTTATTAATTTTGCAGAAATACCAATGAGTACATGCAATTTTTTAGAAGGCACAAACTATACAGACAATTTATTGTATAAATGAAAATAATAAAAATATGATATCTAATTTATGTAAAAGCATCAACGGTAACCAGGAAAGTAGGCAGAAAAAAAAATATGAATTTATTTTGTTGCATATTTCCTTTTTGACGAGGATAATGGAAAAGAAAATATATGAACTACAAACAAAAGCATTCCTTTAAATTGGGTATAAACTAAAATAACATAAATAGGGATTGCAAAATATCCATGGGTATACTTCATCTGCAATAAAACTTGAATGCATACGTAAGTAATGAGGATTTTAATATTTGTTTATAAATAAATCACATGGTTATCATATTATTTATATTAATTTGGAAGTATATCAAATTATCTGTATGGAAGTATGTCATATAAAATTTAATTTGTATTTTAATTTAATTTATATTTTACTAAATTTAAATTTTATGAAGTTAAATTTTAAATTTTAATTTATAATTTAAGTTAAATTAAAATTTAATTTGTTTCGGGTATGAATTTGTAGGATCGAGATATTAACCTTTTTTTATGTGGCTTTGCTGCTTTCAGGCGTTGGAATCGCGTACTTCACTTGTTCACCTTTTGTTTCGATCGTTCGATTGTCTTCAGTCTGTTGTTCTATTGTCTTCTGTCTAGACTGTTTGGTTGCCTTCAGTTTGGACCGGAGGGAGAGGTATCTGCAAAAGGTGCTCCGACGCTCAAGTTAGGCGTGTGTTTGAAGAGCTTCTGCTTAGAAGTGAATTGTTATCACTATTTCGATAGAGTGTGATTTTTTTTGTAAGTAGAATGTAAGTGGAACATACTCGACTTTTGGCCCTGTCATTGTATTTATAAGTGTTTCATAGAGCAAATAATAACAAACTTACCTGGAGATTCGATTAGTTATTCATCAACGACTTTATCAATATCTCTAATAAGATATCTTCGGTTATTTTAACCGTTTGCTGGTCTTTTGGCCCAATAATGATTTAAACAATAATAACTTAAATGCCGACCCAATTATGGTCCAACATTGATGTAGCGGATGGATGAACATAACTCAGTGTTAACCGTTCAGTCCTGAGTGTATACCATACATATGCCCCAAAGTCTGAGTTAAACACAGTTAACTATAGGACTTATGATAAGGTATTTGGGGAGGTTATGTTCGGTGCTCCTTAAGTTTTCATTTCTCCCTACATCGGGAAGCAGACTCTTAGAACATTCCATAGGTCAATGAATATTGGGAGTTCACGGAGGACGTTCCTTACTGAGCAGTTTGCATAAAGTTGGCAAAGTGGTTCGTCCTGCACACCAAATAGCAATCGAATTTGAACTATTAAAAACAAGGTTTAATAGGTTCGGAGGTCCCTATATTTGCGGGTTCGTTTCACTTGAGTCCTCCAATTTTAGAAGTGATCAATTAGGTCCCTAATTTAACAAAATTGAGTCAATAATACCCTTTCCGTTAAATGCAAGGGAATCTGAATGCAAATTAAACAGTTGGCATGCTGAGGCATCATTTTATTTGCAGGTGGCAGAGTTTGAGCTTAATACGTGACAATTTATGCAATTTTTAATTTGCATTCAGATTCCCTTGCATTTAACGGAAAGTGTATTATTGACTCAATTTTGTTAAATTAGGGATCTAATTGATCACTTTTAAAATTGGAGGACCCAAGTGAAACGAACCCGCAAATATAGGGACCTCCGAACCTATTAAACCTAAAAACAAGAATGTTTACAATTAGACTAACCCGTTTTATATGGCCGGATTAGATTCCACAAAGAACGTTTGTAACCGTTCGACTTTAACCTAGGAGTTCCTGAAGAACCTCTTAATGAACGGGTTTTACCGTTCGACTTTGACCTAGGAGTTCCTGGAGAACTTCCCAATGAGAGGGCTTTACCTCCCGGCTTTGACCTAGGAGTTCCTGGAGAACTTCCCAGTGAACGGACTTAATCGTTCGGCTTTGTCGTAGGAGTTCTTGGAGAACTTCCTAATAACGGGCTTCATCATTCATCTTTGACCTAGGGGTTCCTGGAGAACATCCTAGTGAGAGGGCTTTACCTCTCGGCTTTTGTACTCCTCTTGGCCAAGTGGTTTGCAGGATCCTATCACCTGCACTGAAAAAATTTAACAACTAGAATTTTACATGGCGAGAAATAGAGTAGCCAAACAAACCAATGCATTAATGTCAAAATAGGTCAGGTTATAAGGCCAAGCAAATAAGACCGCTCGGTCTTCGGTTGAACGTTTGCAAGTCAAACTGAGGAAGCCACATTAATATGTGTCTCGGATGAGCTGTAGGTGCTTTATGCTTTGTGATCCTGTAAGTAATATTTTTCTGCATAAACTTTCTCCGGTCATATGGATAACAGCGATCGACGTGGGGCATGGAAAACCGAGCAATTGAGGCCGAGGGACAGAATACCTAATGACCGAATACCTGTGAGGCCGAATGGCCGAATACCTTTGAGGCCGGATGGCCGAGCACTTGTTAGGCCGAATGGTCGAATGCTTGTAAGGCCGAATGGCCGAATACTTATAAGGCCGAATGACTGAATGCTTGTGAGACTGAATGGCGAATAGTGAACGCGCTTTACCGTTTGACTTTGACCTAGGAGTTCCTAGTGAGAGGGCTTTACCTCTCAACTTTGACCTAGGAGTTCCGATGAAATTTCTAGTGGACTAGAGTGACCGTCCATCGGGGACTGCCTTCACCGCTCGATTTTTCGACCTTTGAGTTACGGAGAACTTCCTAGTGGACAAGAGTGACCTTTCATCCGGGACTGCCTTCACCGCTCGGGTTTATGACCTAGAAATTATAGAGAACTTCCTAGTGGACGAGAGTGACAGTCCATCGGGGACCACCTTTACTGTTTGGTTTTACGACCTAGGAGTTACGAAGAACTTCCTAGTGGACAAGAGTGACCGTCCATCGATGACTGCCTTCACCGCTCGGTTTTACGACCTAGGAGTTATGGAGAACTTCCTAGTGGACAATAGTGAGCGTCCATCGGGGACGACCTTCACCGCTCGGTTTTACGATCTAGGGATTCTTGAAGAACATTCCCTAGACTAGGGATTCCTTGAGAACATCCCTAGGTTTCTTTGTATTAGGTGTTCCTCGAGAACGTCCCTAGGTTTCTTTGGACGGTAAGCTCTCGTATGATCAAGAGGTCTGTACGCCAGGTCCTATCACCTATGAGGCTGAATGGCCGAATATCTGTAAGGCCGAATGGCCGAATGTCTGAGGCCGAATGGCCGAATACTTGTGAGGCCGAATGGCTGAACACTTGTGAGGCCGAATGACCGAGTACTTGTGAGGCCGAATGGTTGAGTACTTGTGAGGCCGAATGGCGGAATACCTGAGGCCAGATGGCCGAGTACCTATAAGGTAGAATACCTGAGGCCAGATGGCCGAATACCTGTGAGGCCGAATGACCGAATACCTGTGAGGCCGAATGGCCGAATACCTGTGAGACCAAATGACCGAATACATGTGAGGCCGAATGGCCGAATACGTGTGAGGCTGCATGGCTGAATGGTTGAATGGTTGAACACTTGATGCCAAATTTGGCTAAGTGGTGAGTGCGTCATTGAACCTTGAATAAATCTTCAACAATATTATAATATTTAATTAAGATATTTAAATTAATCATTCAGCAAGGAAGAATAATTATCAAAATATATGTATTTTTGATCAAAGTCGAATGCACGTAGGTGTTGAAGCTATTTTTGTGTTGTTGTTGAGTCTTTTCGTAGGTGATGCATCAATCACAGAGGATGCTTTTATATGTTGAGATGGATATAACCATAAATATTCCAAATGGTTTAGAAGTATAAATTAAATCGTATAATATAAAATGAATTTAAGATGGTTTTATCAAAATATTTATCTGTAAAGCCATAGAAGCTTGTTGACATTGATGGTGAGAGTTTCTTTAATCGGGATCAATATGTAGGGGTCTGATCAACATGATAATGCTGAGACTACGTCCTTGTTTGGTTCCTTATAGTTTCAGTGGGATGCCGCTCGGCCCCACGGTAGGCGCCAAAATGTTTCGGTATGGATTTGTAGGACCGAGAGACTAACCTTTCTGACGTGGCTTTGCTGCTTTCAAGCGCTGGAATCGCGTGCTTCGCTTGCTCGCCTTCATTCTGGACCACTCGATTATCTTTTGTCTGGACTGCTCGGTTGCCTTCAGTATATACCGGAGGGGGAGTGATAACTCTCTATTTTTGCACTTTTATTTGTGTTTAGGAGTCTAGGTTAGCTTGTTTTTCTTCTTAACTGTTTAGAAATAGGCTAGTTTTAGGTTTTTCTTTAAATTCTTTAGTTTTATAAAATTGTAGTTAAAATTATGTTTTTAGGAGTATTTTTTTTAGTGTTTGTTCATAAATAGGAAATTAGTTTTTTTAAGAATTCTTTTCTTTATTTTTGTTTAGATAGGCTTTTATTTTCTTTAATTTCTGAAATGTTATTTTCTTTAATTGTTGATTGATTTTTTTTTCTACAGATTGGGTTTTGGACCTTGGTCAACTGGGCGATTTGGTCAACAAAAGTATATTGGGCCACTACTGCTGCCAATGATGTTGGGCTGCTACTGAATTGGGCTGGCAGATTGAAATTGGTGCTGCTGCCACAATTGAGCACCTGAGAACGTGCTGGAATTGCGCCACTTGAGGCACTGCTGGTCTGAACTGCCACCATTGGAAGTAATTGAAGCAATTTGGCTGCTGCATGTGCACATCTTAGGCTTAAGTGAAATGCAGCGTATTGGAGTCTTGGCAGCAACTGCCTTAGGGGTCACCTATCTTCATTCTCATTTGCAAAACACTCGAGCACATTGGCAGAAAAGCTAGATTCCAGCGAGAGAGGAAAAGAAAGAAAACAAAGCTAGGGCTTGGGTAGAGTGAAAGAAGGAAGAGCTCCATGGCTCAAGAGTACTTACTCAGACCGAGGCAGCCAAAGGCAAAGTGAAGTGGATCCTGTGTAGAGAAGATGACCGGAGCTGACTGGCGTAACTTGTAAAGCTTGAAGAGGATCGAAGGGCTAAAGTTTAAGAAGAGAGGAGAATCGTCTAATCAAAAAACGCGAAGCATCCAAGTGAAGCAAGGTTCCCCTTTCTCATTTTTCATTTTCTCTTTTCTTCTTCGACCTTATATAAAGGGGCTCCTGCCATGTAAAACACACACTTTTCATATACACTTTATTTTTCAGACGCTACAGTTTTACATTCTGTAGATTAGGGTTCTTTTCCGCTTTCGTAGAACTAGAGTTCTTGGCTCCTGGATTTCGCCGATAAGCTTGCGAGAGTGACAGACCGCGAGTGCATTGGTGACTTCCGATAGTGTGTAATTCTCTTTTCATGTTAATAAAGTTTTGTTCTGTGTTCTTGTTTGTGTTGAATTTGTTCTTTGCTTTTGATATTTGTGTTGATTTCATTGAAAATGAATTGGACACTGATTCTCTACATCTTTGCAATTCCTTTTGGGACTGAACGACTTCGTAGTGAGCATTCTTTATCGAGATGTCTTCTCGAGTCAGAGATGAGTCCAATGTATAAAGACTCATTCGATTTTGTGTTTCTATTGTTTTTTGTCTATTATTTCTGTTATGTGTGATTTTAATTTTGTAATTGAACTCTATTTCAGAATTGTGAAGGAAAACTCCACATTTCTACATCTATTTTGGATGTAATATGACTCCATAGTGAGCATGACTTATCAAGAGGTCTTCTTGAGAGATGTTAAGCTTCATAATTGTCAGACTAAGTTCAATTTCAATGTTGTATTTTTGTTTCTTGTGAAAGTGTGCATTGATTGAAAAATTGAGTGAGAATTGCCAATTCAAGTTATGAAATATGAACTATAAGACCCTGTGATGGGCTTACTTTTCTCAGAATGTCTTTCTGAAGAGTAATTGAGACTCTTTCTTTCAATCTATTGCACATTTGCCTCTGTTCTTTGTTTGTTACCTAATATCCTTAGTTTGCTTCTTTATTTTTAGTATTTCTGTTGACTTGATGTTAGAATAGTCTTAATTTTGATTGTGATTTTATTTTTCTTTCCATTTAGGTTCTGTTATATGTTCCACTGTTCTTAGCATTCTTAGTTAGGTTTATTTTCTTGTTTTCTTACATCATTTACATATTGCAGTGATAATCTTTAGGTTCCCGTTATTAGGCAATAATAATGTTCATTAGTTTAGGACTATTTTAGTTACATGTTGATGAGTGCATATTTATGTCCACATTTATGCTTTAAAGTTCAAATTTTTTATGAGATATTTGTGCTTAAAAGGTTGATTTAAAGAGGATTTGTGATGATTGATTCTTTGTGTTTGGAAATAAAAGGGGCATAAAAAGTGTGTTTTACGCATAAATTATTCTTGGATGTTCTAATGTTTATTGATGCAGCTGAAATATAAGTTTTGTTGGTTCAAATTGCAATTCAAGGCCCAAAATCAGAATTTTGAAAATAAGAAATTAGTTTATTCAATAAAAGGAGCTGAGTGCACCCTTGTTTTTACAAATATACACTCCCAACTCTGAAACAGTCCCAAGAAGACCAAGCCCAAAACATTAAGCCTTTTACACCCTAAACTTTCTTACACACACCTCTCCTACCATTAACTAGTCAGACTTCACCAGATCATGCATGTGGCAATCTAATACCTACACATCTGACCATTGAGAAGCTGCCACGTCACCACCCTTGAAACATCATCATCTTCATCAGAAACCCTAGTCTACTTACCACCAACCTTAGCCGCTGCTACCTCCTCCATGGCAGCTACCAGAGAGCCGCCACAAGCCCCTCCATTACTATTCAAATCATCATCGTGCCACCCATTGCCGCAACCATGCTCACCTCCGCTGCGTCACGAGAATCGCGCCTCTCCGTCCCCAACATGTGTCGCTGCTACCGTTTCGGCAACACCCAACACAAGCGTCGCCGCCGAAGGACCACCACCATCATCCTCGTCAGAGCGCAAGCCGCCACCATGGCGAGACCTGACGCAAGTTCTTCACGCCGCCGCGCCGCTAGCTTCTTCCACGTGCAACCATCACCATCCAAAGCCGACATTAGATTTGCGAGTTCCTCCTCCATTCACGACGCCTTTCGCATCTTCGTCTCCACAGAAATCCCAGCAAAGCTTCTCCACCAAAGTCGAGGCATGAAATCTCCTCCACCACTGCATCAGAACCTGCATAAAAAATAGAACTGCAATAAACCAGCAATCGCAAAAACAATGCGCTTCGAAATCGCGCCTTGAAGAAGCAATCGCGATTCAACCTGCAAAGAAACACAGATCCAGAATCGCGCCACTCCGCCACCTTCTTTCACGGCCAATCACCATCTCCACTCACTACCGCAACCTTCAAGACACATCACCATCGCACACCGAAAAGGAGAAGAGCTTCTTCTCCACAGCGGCGGAAGCAGAAGCAAGAATTTTCTCCACTCTCTCATTGACGGCGCAAGCATAGGTCGCATGACGGCGTAGAGAATTACCTTGCATCAGAAAACCCTAGGGCTGCCACATGGCGGGCTCTCGTTGGCCACGTTTATATGAGTCAAAGCTGGTCAACAGATTTGAATCTGGTCAAGGTTGGTCAAACAGGGGTTCTGGTGCAATTTTGGAGAATTCTGAAGGGGCTAAAGTGCAGATACAGGAAATTTTAGGGCATTTGTGCAATTTTGAAAAGTCATAAAAGCTAAAAGATAAAATTCAGTTTTTGAATTAATTTAATTTGGGAATATCAACAGAAAATATCTTCCAAATAATGTTATAATTATCTAATTTTTTAGTTATTTGGAAGATATAAGATAAAAGATTCTGTCAATTGAATATTAAGAGTCCAAGCCAAATCAAGCCCTATATAAAGAGACCCAGTGAAGGCAGAAAATGGACTTCATTCATTCTCTAAAACTTCTCTACTTCATTCATTACCACTTCTCTTTCTCTTATTTAATCATGTATTCAACTTCATTCATGGAGAGCTAAGCATCTAGGGCTATTCTGCTGTAATTTCATTATGGATTCTGAGGTTAGGTTGAGTTAATGCAATTGTTTATTTTGATTATTGATTTAAGTTGTTCTCTCTCTCTCTCTATGTCTTTCATCTCTCTATCAAATTAAAAGCAAAGATTTTTTCATCATAATGTGTTTGAATCTACATGCATATTGATTATATGAGTTCTAGGGTTTCTAGGTTTAATTGAGAATCTACTTTGATTTAATTTAGGAACTTTCATATGATTAAATGATTTTTACTATCAATTGAGTATGTACTTTGATTGGTAGTAATAATTTCAACTATAATCAATTGAGAATTTACTTCGATTGATTAGTTTTTAATTTGGTTAGGAGATTTAAGAATAAACATGATTAAACACAATAGGATTTGATTGAGAATGTACTTTGGTTGAATTCAATGTGAATAATCTAGAAAGGTTTTGCATTTGAGTGAGAATTTACTTTGGTTAAATGCATGATCGCCCTCAAATTAATTAAGAATGTACTTTAATTAATTTGAAACTTAAATAATAATCAATTGAACAATTATCTGTGAATAACCGATGATGAATCTATCTTGGAAAAACAGTGGAATTAACCTATTTCTTCATAATTGTTTTTAAGTTTACTATTTATTTTGCAACATTCTTTAAACATTCTCACTTTTATTCATAAGCATTCCATAACATTCATAAGAGTCAGATATTCGAAAGTAATTTCGTGTTCGTAGGGAGACGACTCAGGGTTACTTTAGTCCTATCTACTTTCTTGGATACTACTTGACAATACTGAAATTGTCTTGAAAAGTAGTATTAATTTGATAGCTTCAACGACAACGTATCACATGTAATTCTCATAGTAGTTTAATTTCTATTTCTGTTTACGTAGTTTAGAGTTCTATTCTCATTTCTTTTCTTTTATTTCAAATTACATTTTATTTCTTCATTTCTTTTTCTTTTAAACAGATTTGATTTCTTTACTATTTTCTTTTTAAATTTCTTCATTTAATTTCTTTCCCCACCTTACATTAGTAGTTAATTAGGTAGTAAATAAATACAAGATTTACTACATTAGTACCTAGGTTGTCCCTAGACTACATTAGTGGGGAAACTTAGTTTGTTCTGAGTTAGTGCGAGCAATCTCAGTTTAACAAATGGCGTCGTTGCCAGGGACTTGGCGAATTAAGTCTTAGAGTGTTAGGTTAGTCTTGTCTAGGTTAGTTTCTTTCTTTGCATTCCTGTTTGTGTTCAGATTTTTTTTTAGATTAGGATTTGTTTCTTCTTTTTGCATTATGCTTAGGATCTCTTTCTAAATCTACATCAATGTGAATATTGATTTTTGATTCTTTTTGTTGTTTTGGTCTTTGATTTTGAAAGTTGTCTTGGTGGTTATTTTTCTATTTTCTGTGTGCTTGATTGGCAAATTTTTTTAGAAGGTTTAAGCGGAGTGTGTTCTGCCAAACCTTGGGAGTTTAGTGAGATTAGCTTGGGGTAGTTTTAGTGGCCTGAGAGTGTTGTAACTGAGTTGTTTAGTATGGCTTTTCCTATGGAGAAGTCCATGAGAGAACTGGCCAACCAAGAAGTGAGTCACCAGCTGGTGTGCTCCATTTACCCCTAGAGTAGAATGCATCTGGAATTGAACTTAAACCTGGGTTCATAAGGTTGCTGCCCACCTTCCATGGATGGGAGCATGAGGACCCTCATCAACATATCCGTGAATTTATTATGGTGTGTTCTTATATGAAACCTTCTAGAGCTGCTAAGGAATTAGTTATGATGAAGGCTAGTTATGATGAAGGATTTTCCCTTATCTCTACTGGACACTGCTATATATTGGATGATTTATCAGCAATAGCCTTTTGGAAGCTAGTAAGAGATGCAACTTAGATTCTTGAATAGATTTTTCCCAACATCAAGAGTATCATACTTTAGGAGGCAGATCTGCACCATTGAGCAAGGGCAGAATGAAGATTTAGTTGATTTTGGGGACAGATTCAATCAATTATGCCACATGTGCCCAAATAATCAGCTGCAGGATTCTCTACTCCTTACATACTTCTATGAAGGTCTGCTGAAAAGGGAGAGAATAGTGGTTGATGTGGCTGCTGGAGGGTCCTTAATGAATAAAACTTCAGCTGAAGCAAGACAACTGTTGCATAATATGGCTTAATGCTCTTATAAAGGATCTTTGTACAATTCAATTGTTGTTACTGTACCAGTAATTGGGACAAAATCCAAAGACTTAAGAGAATTAACTCAAGTAATGTCCCAGCTGGTGAAAAAAGTGATGTTGCTAAATCAGGAACCTTCAGAGGATAAGAGGACAGCATCAGGGGCATTAGACTAGTTTGAGAACACTCTAAATGCAACCTGTGACTCAGCAGCCAATAATTTGAAAGGGAACTAGAGCATAGTGAATATGAAGGGATCTCAGCAAAATTTTTGGAAGAATGAAAAGAAAGCAGTGTAGCAGTGGAAATTACACCTCTAGAGGAGAAAGGGACCACCAAGAATATTCCTCCCCATTTGAGAGGAACATCTGAACTTGGGAAGATGCAACCAGCTCATCAAACAAAGGTGCAATTATACAGGACTGCCAGTACTAATGCAGTCATGTTAAGAAGTGGAAAGGAGTTGCATGCTTCAGTGGAGAAAGAAAAAAGGTTGAGGATGAGCAACAACCAGAAATCATAGTTGAACCACCTTTTCCTGTTAAATCTGCACCTACAGAAAAGAAATTGGAAACTGATGTTGAGTTATTGACGATTTTTCAAAAGGTAGAAATTGATATGCCTCTGCTGGAAGCAATTAAACAGGTGCCTAAATATGCCAAGTTCCTTAAAGAGGTGTGCACCTATAAAAGAGGACTGAGGAGGCCACAAATCAAAAATATTTCTATTATTTTCAAATTGGATCTGCCTCCTAAACATAGTGATCCATGACATTTTACCATCCCATGCACCATTGGAGAAATTTCCATTGCAAATGCTTTAGTGGACTTGGGAGCATCCATAAATGTCATGCCCAGTTCTGTTTACAAGGCTTTACGGTTGAGAAATTTAAAGCCTACATCTGTTATTATCCAACTAGCCAATAGAAGCACTACAAAACCTTTGGGCATTGTGGAGGATGTGCTAGTGAGGGTAAACCAGTTAATGTTCCCAGCAGACTTCTATGTTTTAGAAATGGAGGGTGAGAATTCAAGGCAGAGTCCTACATTGATTTTGGGAAGACCATTTTTTATGACAGCAAAAACCATTATCAATGTGCATGAAGGAAATTAACCATGGAGTTCGGAGACACCCAGGTCAGATTCAACATTTTTGAAGCCATGAGTCATCCCTTGGAAAATCATTCAGATTTGTTCAGTTATTCAGAAATTTGTTGTAATAATTTGGAGCTTCTGGAGCAATCTGATTTAAACATGGCAGAGGGAGAATTGCAGTCTGAATTATGCACCTGGTGTGAAGATAAGTTCTCTAAAAATATGGACTTGCAAGCACTAGAAGAGGGCGTTTTTGAACTTGGTGAAGAATCTAAGAAACTTCAAAGCAGCAGCAAAAATCCGAATTAAAGCTGCTGCCTCTGCACCTAAAATATGGTTATCTTGAAGATGGAAATAAATTTCCAGTGATCATTTTTGCAAGTTTGAAGCCTGAACAGGAAAAACAGCTGCTACAAGTCTTGAAACAGCACAAGAAGGCTCTTGGGTGGACTTTGGAAGATATACCATGGATTAGTCCTGCCCTCTGCATGCATAGAATATTGCTGGACAGTGATGCAGTTTCTGTTAGGTAGCCTCAAAGGAGGTTGAATCCAACTATTCAAGATGTGGTGAAGGGTGGAGGGTGACAGACTCAACTCACGAGACTTGGAGATCCTGAGAGCGAAAGTGAGAGACAACTTTTACATTCTTTAGTTTCATAGAGTAGAGAGTGGCAGATGACAGACGCTGCGTTCTAGGTTTATCGCTTTCATAGGCTAGGGTTTATCGCGTTTTTCTTCGATTCTAGATTTCACTGAGTTGCGAGGGTGACAGGCCTTGCTTTTCGGTGATTTCTGGTATCATGTACTTTTGTCTTAAAAGTTTAATGCAATTCTGATTCCTTTTATAGATTCTTTTGATTGATTGATAATAGTTTAGGTTTTATTACTTGATTTCATTTGTTGTTTGTGATGAGTTGAATTGCTAGTTTAATTTACCTTATAGATTTAGCATTGCATTATAGTATATAATAGGTTTGGTTTTATTGTTGCCAGTTTTGATTGAATGTGAAAATAAAATTGTTTGATGATTAGGTTTATGTACATTGGTTTGGTGAATGAGTGTGAATTGCCAAAACAGGTTCTGCAATATGAACCAAAATATTTCAAAGTGAGTTTAAATCTTTACAGGATGTCTTCCTGAAGTGCAATTGTGACTTTTTCATCCAAATCAATTTGCATTTGTTTATGATTGTGAATTTTGTGTATGTCTTTAGCTCTACTCTTTAATTCCTTTACATTTGTTGAATGATTTGTGTGTTGGTTTTAGTTTAGGTAGTGATCTCATGTTATTTTGAATGTTTCATTTTAAATAAAGTTTTGCTTCTATTAACTATTAGTTTAGGCAGATCATACTAGTTTAGTTTTAGATTCAGTATCTGTTTTAGGTAGTTTAGAATACTAACTTCTTTTATTTCATTTTAGTTCATTTTAATTTTCTTTCTATCTTTTAAACAAATTTTCTTTTTAGTTTCATTTCTTTCAACTATATTTCTTTATCCCCACCTAGTTAGTAGTTTAGATAGTAAATAAATAACACAAGATCTGACTCTACATTTTGAAACTTAACAAACTGAGTCCTTGGATTGATATTCTAGTCATCCCTATACTACATTAGTGGGGACTAGACTTTGTTCTTATATTAGGCGAAAAAAATCAATTTAACAGGGATGTACTTGCAAAAGACACTCTAACACTAAGTTAGGCGTGTGTTTGAAGAGTTTCTGCTCACAAGTAAATTGTTATCACTATTTGAATAGAGTGTGAGTTTTTCGTAAGTAGAATGTACCTGACTTTTTACTTGGAGATTCGGTTAGTTATTCATTAACGATTTTATCAATATCTCTAATCAGATATCTTTAGTTATTTTAACCGTCTACTGGACTTTTGGCCAAATAATGATTTAAACAGTAATAGCTTAAACGCCGACCCAATTATGGTCCAACATTGATATAGTGGATGAACTGAACGATACTTAGTACTTAGTGTTAACCACTCGGTTTTGAGTTTACACCATACCATTTATATTATATTATGTATTATTAAATTTTATTATAAAAATTTATAAGTTATTTATTTTAAATTTGCAGGGGGTAGTAACTATCCGCGGCGGGTAGTAACTATCCGCGAAATTTACTATCCGCGGGTAACGGATAGCGGATATTTTAATACCCGCTTCTAAACGGGTCAGGTACGGGTAGTATACTACCCGCCTCGCGGGTACCCGTTATCCGCAAAAAAATAAAAAATAAATAATTTATATATTTTTAATTAAATTTAATTAAAAATAAAATAAAATTATAGTTTATTAGTTTAAATTTTATTAAAATTAAATTTTAATTTTAATTTAATTTAATTCATATTATATATATTTGTATTTTTATTTAAATTTTATTTTTAAAATGTATTAAATATTTTTTTTGCGAGTATCCGCGGGTACCCGCGGGTTTTAAAATATTTTTTAAACGGATACCTGACGGGTAACGGATCGGATAGCGGGTACGATTTTATCTGACGGATTGGATTGCGGGTAGGCACTATCCGTATCCGACCCGTTGCCATCCCTGAGAAAAACCTTTGAAAACAAAATCTCTACACCACAGCACCAGCAAGAGGAGCTTCTTAGATATAATAATTATGGCACTATGCAAGAAGTTTGTTTCTCTTAGAAATGAAAAAAAAAAAGAGAAATATCAAACAGATAGTAATTATGAAGACATGCATGCCATAATAATGGCAAATCTTCTGAGCAAAAACCAGATTATAAATTTTGATGTAATAAAAATCTGTAAGTATTGCTAAAGGTGCTTTGATTGTACTGTTATATGTATATTTTTTTTGAAATCATACAAGATTATTTAAAATATTGATTTAAATAGAAATTAGTAATTTTATAATAAAATTTTACTATAAATTTTGTTTTACAAAATATTTTTAAAAAAAATTAAGTTTGAATCACAAAATATAAGTTTATAAAAGTGTTTTTTTTGTTAAGTTAAATAACGTAAAATGTTTTTCTTTTATATTTCTTTTCTGCATATGCTAGCTGGCAATATTAAGTTTTCTTTCATAAACTTGTTTTCATAATTTTATTATTTCCATCTATATAATAAATTATCACTGAAAAATTAAGAGCTGTGTAATTCATATTTATTGGCAAATGCATGTACTAAAAAAATATGCAAAAATTGTTAAAAGAACAAAAATATTCCATATAGCCAAAAATTCCATGTTTCATTCACTGTCACAACACAATGACATATGGGTTCACTGGATTCAATGAAAAGAAAAAATTAAAGATAGAGAAAATCCATGTTATAAAATATGTTTGATATGACTACTAAGACTGTTTTAAATAAGGAGGAAATTTAATAGAATTTCTCCTTTAATTGATGAAATATTTCTTAAGAAAAATATTTCATTTCATTCTATCCAATTAACAATCCTGTTTAAAAGAGAAAATCATGAGAGAAGTGAAATTCTTGGAGAGATCTTCTAGAAAAAGAGAGTATTTGTGTTCCTACTTTCATTATAATCTTTTAATTGGTGTTATTCTTCTTTTCTTCTCCTATTATTTTGCTTTGGCGTAGTGCTTTGGTGTATTCCCAACACTTATCTTTTAATCAATCATCTGCACAATATTATTCTATGGTGTCTCTTTTTCTGATTGAACTTTGTAATGTGTATAATGGAAGATCCATGAAAAATATTTACCTTAATAGTAACAATTTTATTATTAGTGATAATAATTAATAAAAATAAAATAAATAAAAAATGTAAAATAAAATTTAAAATATTGATAATGGAGAAAGCATTCATATTTGAAGTCATAATTAAGGAATCCATTATCACTCCATTGTAAATCCATTATGCAAAAGGTGAATCCATTATGTAAGTGGTGAATCTATTATGTAAGTGGTGAATCCATTATGTAAGTGGTGAAATTAAAATAATAAATAATATTTAAAAAAAAATGATGAATAGTAAAATTTTGGACTATAAATAGCAAGCATGGAGAAGGCTAAAACTTGCACCAAATATTTAGAAAATTTTTGAGAGAAGAGAGTTGGAGGAAATTCTAGTTGCAAAAGGAGAAATTCTAGAAGTTTTCGAGGAACGATTTCTAAGCACGGGATTAAGTCTGGAATTGAGGTAGGGGAGCTAATGCTTCTTATATATGATTTTTATCCATGTTATGATGATGAATATGAGTTATGAACATGTTAAAATTTTGGTAATGGTAGTTATCTATTCACTTGTATAAATTTAGTTTTCATGATTATAATTTTCTTATTTTCGAGTTATTGTTGTAAATCTTTTCTTATAATTATTTTGACCTTTGGATTTAGCTAAACTTTTAATATATTAATCCTAAGACATATTTCTTCACTTTGGCCGTTAGGATTTATAATTAGAAGTCTGTACTTGGAGAGATAAATCCTGCATGTTTGAGTAAATTAATTACCCCTGTAGTTCTGTTACTGAATCCTCTCGGTAAAATATAGATTATGACTAATTTAACCGTTAGATTGAGCCCAAACTTTAGTATGTAGTTCATAAGACATATTAAGTCATCTTGACCGTTCTGATTTGTAATTAGATGTCTGTGCTTAGAGGAATTCGTTCCGCATTTTGAGTATAACCGAAAACCACTTAAAATTCTACACCTGAGTTACCTCGATAAAACCTCAATATCTATCTAGTTAACCGTTGGATCAACCTGAAATTTTAATATGTAGTTCCTAACACATAGATAATTACTTTGACCGTTAAGATTTAAAATCGGAGTTACAGATTTAGAGATATTAATTTCGCATCTTCCCAACGATGTAAATATTGCTAATTTCCGGTTTTGGACCATTTATACAAAAATTATGAGTTCTACCTTATTAACCGTTAGATTGAACTAAATATTTTACCACATGATCTAAACATGTTTTTAATTAGTTTGATGGGTTAAGATATTTAATTAATGATATGAGTGAAGAGTAATGTTTTTACGAAATAGTAAATTTATTTGAATTGAGTAAAAATCTTGAATAATTATATTCTTAAATTGTATGTGTAGTTGTATTTTGAAGAGTGGAATGTTTGAAATGCATAGTATGATGTGATTTATGTGTGAAGTATGTGAATGTATGAGATATGTTGGATTCACTGTGATAATATGATGGTATCTAGTTATTCATGTCTTGGGTTAAGTTTCAAAGTGACAGTATGATTCATGAACGTAATTCCATGATCCTCATGGAGAGGATACATGGTGGTGATTTGGGGGTGTATAGAATGATTACATGGTAGCTCAGTTTTTGGGGTCATCCTGAAACTCCAATGGTCTTTCTTCTCATGTAGAGAGGATTGAACCATGTGGTGAGGAGTAGCAGGAGGTCATAGTCTTGGGTGCTTCCATATGATCCAAGGTGAGTGATGACAGATTAACCTCGTGACTGTGGCCGGGCGGTAGTGCCCAAGTTTCATAAGGCGGTAGTGCCGGGCGGTAGTGCCTAAGTTTCATAAAGTCACCACGAGTGCAAGACCCGCCATAGCTCGGTAATCATTCTAGTCCGGACGAGTCGGGGTATAAAGTAACAAGTCTTGTGATGTCATTTTACCATGTGTATCAAAGTAATGGATGAGTATGTATGATGTGATTGTTGTATGATGGTGTGAGTATGTCTGACATAATTATTATATGAGGTTTGCATGCATGTTTTATAAATGATTGGTTGCATGTTAGCTCACCCTACTTGTTTGTGTTTGTTTTGTGTTTGGGTATGTGCGATGATCGTATAATTCGTTATACGGGAGCAGATGAAGGAATGTCGCCTCACTCAGTGCCAAGGAAGGGAGGAGTAGAAGAACTATAATTAGGACCTTTTTACATGTATAGACTTATATCAACTAGAAAATTTTAAAGGGTGAGATTACGGGATGTTACCGTAATTGTAATGTTAATTATCAAGTGTGACATATTTAGGATGTTACATATAACACATTACATTGATGTTGACATCTACTCAAAGTATCTCATCTCAAATCTCTTTAGTATGAAGCCATCTAATGATAAATGATTTATGGACGGAATGGTGTACATTATAAAAGATATATTATTAGTTTCACACTCATAGATTTATACACATTTTATATTCACTATTTTATCTTCCAATTTCATTTTTTATATACATAAAAATTAACTTTTTCAATAGTCAAAATCCTTCTAAATGTAGGTTATGAAGTGGTCAAATAGAAAACAAAACCTTAACAAAACAATTTTTCTAACAAATGGTCCTATATCACACTCAATAATTCTACATTGCATGAAGTTAAAATTTAAAACAGTTTAAATATTCTTTTTCCTTTTTTACTTTCCAAGTCTATTTTAAATACCCATTTGATTATTCTTCTTTTTTTTTTGTTCGGAATCATTCATGCTATCTCCTTTTCCCATTTGGTCAACTGAGCAAGTAGAAGTTAGGTGACAATGGCAGAGTTAATCACATGCTATAGAGATCCTAATCATAGTAATCTAATTGATGTAATGTGGGTCAACTTGATCAGACACTTTTCAGAAAATTGGAACTACCATATTTGACTAACAGAAATTGAACATTTCTTATGTGCTTCAATTGCTATCTTCAAACAATTATTCATCAGGTTAAGGACTAATTACAATATCCTCTTATCAGCAAATATAACAAATCCAATCACAATACTAGGATTTGCCAAATTTTCTCCATCAAAAAGCTTTTACATTCCACCCCCTTCAGCAAAAAGAACAGGGGAAAAAAATATGGTTACAAGAATTGAGTAAAAAGGACAAAGAGAACTACTTAACTATGACAAACAACAACCATAAACAATGGAATGAAAACCTGATTCATGTGTTCACCTAAATGTTCTCATCAATTGCCTGATATATGCACACCTAGTTAGAGGATGATCATTCTGCTAAATAACCTTAACTTTGTTTTTTCTGTTGTCACAATTCCCATGCATCATTTAGGATGAAGAGTAGGACTCTGCGTGTGAATAATCGCCACTGCTACTGAGAAAGATTGTAGTGCAGACAAGGGTGATTGAAAATGGATGAAATATAATCCATTATGAATATTAACCATCCTCAAGGAGGGGCTGGAATTGCTTGAATCCTGAAATCAGAGGGTCATATGTTCATCTCATTGCATAGAAAAATAACTCTCATTTGTTAACCAAACACTGACAGTACATAGAACATTACAGATGCATGCTGTCTACTTTTATACAAAATAGCAGCAGAACTTTAAGTGTCAAAGACAGATTATGGAATTATCACATCCTAGTTTTGGTGACCTTCAGTCAAATTGAACAATGAACATGGTGATTTCCCTACCTGATCAATTCATACAGTTAAAATATGAAATTTAAGCTTAATTCAATCCTACAAAACGGATTGGAAAGTAAGGATTACATTTATTTATATACTATAAAGTTACAAAGTTACCGTTATCTTTAATTGACGTAGAATCTCCAACACATACAATACACTCCCTACTAATTTTTGTGGAGAATAAAAAATACACATAATGCAAAACCAAATTCTTACAGTTTCCAACTAACATTTTCAGTTCAAAAGAAAACTAATCACAAAAATACAGGATATCAACATACCTGAGTAACTAATTCAATAGACTTGCGTTCTCCTTGCATATCTACATGAGACAGAAGGTTCTCATTGGTAGATCTTCTCTGAAGTACTGTTAGGGGACATCCCTCATCCCAGCCACCACAGTCACAGCACCCACCAGATTTCCATCTATCAATGAGACTGGAGGGACCACTATTTCTTGTTCTAGGTCCTCCATGAAGGCCTGCTGGAATGATGATGCTTGTGCTAGTTAAGGAAGCCCCACATTTTCGATTACAACTTTCAGAAGGAAATGTAGTTTGATTCACACCAAATTTGTTGAGAAATTTCATACCCCAGCCTCCTACTTTGTCCACACTTTTAGAGGGAAGATGGTCTTTGACCACAATGGCAGCCAACTCAAAATTTGGTGGAACATTAGATGCTAATAAATTGTTCTCATCTAGACCACATGATTGTTGATCCAATGCACAACTTTCTCTCACGGTTTTTGATCTACTGAACCTTGAGAGTGTTCTGTGTATAGGTGATGGAGTAGTTCTTAACACTCGTGATGTTTTCTTAGCCATGCCCTTGTTCTTTACGTGAGAATGATTTGAAGTGAACATTTCTCTGTCACAAATTTTACCATCACCAAATAGTATAAACCTTGTCTCCATCACTCTAAAATTTTCAGGGCAGAGGGTGAGACAGGTTGATACATTCATCTTACCAACAAGTTGCAAATTTCCCTCAGGAAACTCGCGGCCCTTCTGGCTTTTCTTGTTCAAGTGAAACAGGTACACATAGTCCAAATCCTCATCATGTGTTGTGTCTACCTTGCTCAATTTGGCTACATATACCTCATTCTGATCGTCTGCAGAAAAAACAAAATAAGGAACACCTTGCTTCCAAGTGCACTGAAGCATTCCTTGAGACACGTTAGAAGCAGCAGAAGACATCATCCAATCAAAGCAAGCAGAGTTATTCTTGGAAGTGCTTCTTTTATTAACTGAAATGGAACCATACTCATGACTTTGCATCATTGGTGTTTCCATTACTTTTCTATGAGAAGAGATACTAAAGCCACTTGGAGAATCCACAAAATCATAGCATATCATATTTTTAGAATCAGTCAAGTTCATGTTGTTCAATTTTTCATTTTTTTCTGAAGCACTAAACTGCTGAAGTAAAGGACTATTCAGTATATTGATCATACTTTTAGTCCCCATTACAGTGCCTAAAGTCCAATTCTCTGCTGCATCAGTACTATCAACTAAACTCTCAGTCATGGAAGCTACAGGCTGTGCTAAGACTAACTGATCCGAACCACCACTTTCTGCTGAAGTCCACAAGTTTCTGATTTCTAAGGATGTGCTCACCGGTTTGTTGTGCTGAGAAGCTTTCAATGCACTATTGTGCACAGATTCCAGACAGCGACGAAGATACATCTCATCTGCACTTGCCAGAAGCTTTGGAATCTTGTAGTGTCCATGAACAAGTAGAAAGAATAAATGCTTTGGGAAAACACTATTTTGTGATTGGATAGTGTTTTCAGACACGGCTTGCTGAGAAATTCTTCTTTTAGCCAACTTTTTTGACTCAGATGCTTCATATAATGAATCTCTTTTACCTTGACACCTTTTGTGAACCCAACTCAGTGTATTTTCCATCTTCTTCCTCTATCACACCACAATATCCCAGTGGCTCAAAAACCCTTTTTTAACCCTAATCTTCCTTCAACTAGAAACTAAGCATTACAAGAATAGCATCCTGAAAAGGAGGGAAAAGAACTGAATAAAAAGGTAGCATCACAAAAGAAAAAGCGTGAAAAACAAAAAATTCAAAAGATACAACTGTTTTTGCACAAGTTATGGCAGCATGGCACACAACTTTCTTACACTTAAAACAAAACATAAAAGAAAAAGAAACAATGGAATATACGCAGTTCATATAAATGCACAAGGTCAAGACAAAGTCCAAGAATTTCCAGAGTAAATTGCACATTGATGAATTTGTAAGGGTACCAAACCAGACAAATGTGCTTGAATGAGTTCATTTAAATGACAGTATCTGTTGTTATACTAAAGACAACACCAATAATCTTGCATTTCACCATCTCAAAACCAGAAAAGGAATGTCATTCAACATTCTAAAACAGAAGTAAACTGGACAATCAACAACATAAAGATGAAAAAAATAAATAAAAAGGCCAACTTTATATACCATACAAGAAGAACCAACCTCAATCAAAAGCACAGAAAGCAGAAACAAACTGAGGAGAAGTAACTGATTTTCAGACAGCAACACTAAAAAATGGAATGAGAATGAACCCACTTGAGAGGATGGAGAGCAGAAGATTGTGAGTGGTGGGAAAGTGGGAAACAAAATATCAAGACACCAATAACAGATGTGATGATTATAATATAATTTATAGATTTTATGCAGTAGTTTTGTAATCTTTCAAAAAATATGTATATATAAAAAAATGTAACTGTATTGGAAGAGGACATTAGACAGAATTGTAGGTAGAGTTAAGGGACAAAGAGAAAGAAAAAAACTAACTAAACTAAGTAACCCACAGAGTTAAGGTAATGGCATAACATAATGGAGGTACCAACATAGGTTTGGTAAGCCACGTTTGTTGGTTGAAAAATTGTACACTCTTGAGTCTGATCTGAGGAGGGAATAGAGGGAGAAAATTGCACACACACTCCTCAAAATCAGGGTTCTTTCGTGGGACCACTTTCTTTGTAACCATTCCCACATAGGATAAAGAAATTCAGGTACTTTACATGGTTGCATTCTGAAAAAACTATTTTGTACTCTCTGATATACTTGTAATGTAAATAAAATACAAATGCTATCGAGAAAATGTTTGATTAGTAAAAATCTAACAGGTATCTTATTGAGTAAGGATGTTTCTTTCTTTTCTTATTGCTTAATGATTATGATTAACAACATTGTTTAAAGTTTGCACTTACATACCAAGAAAACTTCAATTCCACTCTGTTTCAAATTAACCAACAAATCATTAATTAACGTATATACAAATACTGTGAATTAATAGTTTATTATTAGACCATTATAAATTTTAAGTTTTATATTTTCATGAGATGAAATTTTAAACCTAATTAGAAGATAAGAGCATGTTGTGAGAATTTAGTACATGAATAGATGGATGAGCTGGTGTGCATGATGGGTACATGAGTCCACTAGAGGCCAAAGCAGGTGGCACTTGCAGACTTTCAGCCTTTAAATTGATAATTGTTTTCCCTCTAATTTAATGCATGGACATCATGACATTGAACTTGTTGTTTTCATGGCATGTGAAGGAGAGAGAAAGAGGGATTAGGGTTAGGTTAAGTTGTCCATTGTTCAGATTCTGAGGAACATATATACTTTGGGGAACCTATTGACCCAACTTTTGACCACACCAAAGTCTGCATAATTCTGCAGTTCCACTTCTGCTATATATATGCATCACACATTCTTATTCTTCTTTCCTTCCTCTTTCTTCATTAATTGCTCATTTCATAAATTTCAATCTCAAATACAACATCAAATTCTCCTTTTATTTTATTTGTGATTTTGGATTTTTGTTTCTTTATTTTAAATTGTAATTTTTTCCGTTCTAGAATTTCTCATTTTGGTTCAATCAAATTTTTCATATATTTTTTATGGAATTTTAAATTAGTCTGACTTTACTTATTTTCTTAAAATACTATTTTCTTTATCTCCCGTTCAGATTAAATTGACTTGAAGTAAAGTCTTGAATATCGATTAATTATGCCGATAAAAAAATATATATTAACTTTTTAGGTTTATTTGACCAAATAACATAAATGAAATCAATTGCTTTTATATTTAATTATTTGGTTGAAATTTCATTTTTTTTTAAATATGAGTTGAGTAAGAATATATGCAAAATCATGGATAAAAAAAATTAAAGAGGAGCACAATTGTAATTTAGCCTAAATAATTTTATATTTTACATATAAGTTTTTAAATTTAATTTGGTCCACTTAATTGCGTGAGTCATTTTGGTCTTCATAGTTTTTGTCTATATTTAAACGTGTAACAAAAAAAATTAAACCATTAAATTATAAAAATAAAAAATTATTCGTACTCGAACTTAGAGATACCAAATTTACGACTACAAATTGCTATCATTTTAATCAATTTTACAAAAGTGCATAGAATTTTTTAATCCAATTGAATTCAAAATTACAGTACAAAAGAAATTCATTTAGCACATTAAAATATTAAAAATAAACATATAAAAAATAATTGAATAAAAAAAATAAAAGGAATAAATTCGCGAACTAAGAATTAATAAACGACTAAAATTACATTTGAACAATTTTTATTGCCATTTAATAAAATGAATAAACTTAATTTACTTGCATTAAGCAGAGGAGGGTGCAAAAAGTACATTCCAATTAAATTCATAGTTCCCACTAACACAGACAATCATTTAATGTTAGTACTTTAACTCTCTTTTTTTTCCTAGACAACACAGAAATAGATTAGGGATTAGGAGAAGGGTAAAATTTTTTAAGTGTTGCATGTGAATGAAACTTCTCTATCTATAACTTCAAATAACTTTAGCTCTATTTCATCATTATTAGGCCAATGGGGTCAAATGAAGAACATGCAATGGAATAATAGAAGCTCAGACAGTGAAAGATCTAACAATTCATCCGTACAAGTAAATTATTCAAAGAAAGATGGTATGGGATCAAAATTATACAAATTATATTTTATAAACAATATAAAACATGTTAAGATTATATTGTTATATTAGTATTAAAGATTTACAAGGTGATTTAGTCGTAAAATTAGAAAAAAAATGAAAAGAATTATGAATTTAATTTTTTTATTAATATTTAAGTTATAAAATAGATTTGAAAATTTTGAAAGAAAATGTGTGAATTTAATTAACTCTCTCATTAACTTTTCTTAATGAGTTGTTTTATCTTAGAATTTTCAATAAACTTTAAAGTTCTCTTATTGTTAAACTTTTCAACGGGGTTTTTAAATTCATTAGTTACGCTTTTTTAAAGGATCAACAAAATTCAATTTAAATAAGATTATAAATAAATACATACAATGAATACATCAAAATTACATTTACAAATAAATTTTCTCATAAAAATTTTCCAGATAAATATGCAACATTTTCATACAATTGAATAAAATTACAAACCGCCTCATGTCACAATTATTTAAGCTCCATTTATTCACACTAAAACTTTTTAAGTTGAGGTGAGAACCCTTAAATTGACTTAATTTTTTTTAATTTTTTTTTATATTATTTAATGTAGAACATTGATGAATATTTACTTAATGATCAATCATTATTTATAGCATTCAAGTTCGCAAGGATTATTTAATGTAAATTTTTTATGAATACTCGATTAATCACTTACCAACATTTATAACATTAAAGATAACTAACATTGCATTCAATTATCCTACATCTGATAATCAGTAAATTTATCAATATCTTGTTAAGCTTTGCAACATCATAATCAATGAGTTTTTTTTTTTCGTCTATCTCAAAAGCTTGTCATTCTTTATTTATTTGTTTTTTCAACCTCCTGCCATTGATGTTTTAGCTTAGCAACTTGGTATCCTAAAGAAATTAACTACCATAACTTAATTATACTTATTCCATCTAAGCATTTTTTAAAGAATTATTTGGCAGAACTTGGATATCATGAACAACAAATAATTGAAAATGAAAATGAATTTAGTTGAAGAATATTTTTAGATGTTATAGTTAATTAGGATGAACATAATTAAAGTATATATATATATATATATAT
>NW_025905746.1:110744-140866 GCF_018835915.1 Vigna umbellata | reverse complement strand
ATATATATATATATATATATATATATATATGAGCTAGTACTTAAAATTAACTTTAGAAAGAAATCTTTTATTGATTAAAATCACGAAAAAAAAACAGATGCCACACCTATTTATTGAATTTTTTAGAACTAGTATACATTTGTGAATTTGTTTTATGAATTTCAAATATGGACGAAAATTTATTAGAAAATGCTTTGATAATATGTGATGTGATATTATTAAGATCAATTATTTTTTATTTTTATTATTGTTTGTTTTGAAGCTTGTGTTTTGTTACTCTAACAATGTCATTCGACTAGTTTAGAACGTTCATTTTTCTTTCACCATCTGAGACACCTTTTAATGCTAAAAATGTGATGGAGTACATGTTACAAAGCGAACAATATCTCATAAGAGGGGTGATTGACCTGAATGATGTGAACTTGGAATAGAAACATTGATGCTGACCACGACCTCGGCTGATAGACTTATATGTTTCTACCACGTTCTGTAACATCCCAAAAATATAGTATAAAACCATATCATAGAATATTCATAATTAACAATATTACAGTTTAGTTCTGAAAGAAAAGGGGTACGGTTTATGGCCGATCGGCCTTACAATAATACTCCAGAATTTAAACTTTACAAAATGAAAGACTAAACCAAACGGTTCCATAACTATGCTTACACCGAACGGTTATACAAAATAAAACTAATTCTAACAACCGAACGGTCCTATGGTTCAGCTTTAACATTCACTTCTTCCAAAGCCTCTTCCAGCAAACACTCGTCCCCTTCTGCTCACATCCACAGGATGATCATTGCAACAAGAAGAATAATCGGACGGACAACATGACAAGACAGCAAAGTAGGGTAAGCTTATGTAATTTAATTAATCCAGTAAAACATATAATTCACACAAAATCTCAGATTTAATAAAATCAATAGGTTAATCATGCAACAACCAATCATACATTTCCAACAATAACCGAACGGTAATACATGCAATGACCGACCATTTTACTCTGACTGTCCGGAATGTATGAATTCTGTGTAGTTACGACGTTTTTGCACCCAGGTGATGTAATAGCTAGGATGCCCTCAACAGCTGCCACCCGAGGTTAGTCCGTTATATCTCGTCCATTTTTACCTTATGGACTAGGATCTCCTGCCATTCTCACATATGATTTATTTCTCTCTACTTGAGAATGAGTAATCACAGAATATCAGGATAAACGCCAGCTAAGCATAACCACATTCATACTCTACTATTCAATAACAAATCCTGAGATATTCCTCCTTGGAATATTCCTTCATATCCATACTATTCCATTCATATCACACTTTAAATATCATCATACTTAATCATCAATATAGTCAAACCGAGCCAAGAAAACAAGATCCCATCTTAGAACAGAATTGAAAGAGATAACATCAATCTTAGAAGCAAGACCAAACGAGAGAATACATTTTAGGCTAACATAACTGAACACTTAGTGTAAGACCGAGCGGTCTTTCACTTATCCACAGAACAGGACCGAACGGTCCATACTAGGTAAGACTCATCAAAAGCCGAACACTTATGGTAATACTGAACGTTTACTCGCTACTCAACAGTTATGACCGAACGGTCTTTACTAGACAGAACTCCAAGAATGTACGGAATACTATAGAATACATATAATTAAACCTAACCGAAAATCATGAAAGCTTTTATCAGAGACCTAAGAGTTTAAACCGAACACTACAAACTAGGGTCGAACACTATTGAGCTTGGCCGAACATTCTTAATACCTAATACAAATATATTACGAAATATATTATAAGACCGAACGCTTAGTTCAAAACCGAGAACTACTGAGACCGAGTGCTTGGTTTAAGCACTACAAAATTACACAATAGGTATAAGTTGGTTAAAAACACTAACATACGAAAATGCTTATTTATAAAATGGGAAAAATAATTATAGGATCAAAGACTTACATTATCTGTAGAGTAACCTAACTAGACTGACTATTAAATGACAATAGAAAACTATTAATTGATCAAACTCTTAAATTTCAATTATACCCAATAGGTCATTGACTAAAATTCTCTCTACAAAAGGAGAATCCAGTCCAGGCCGAATACCCAATAGAAAACCGAACGGTCAAGACTGACTTTCGGAGACAATTACAAAATACTGCAGATTTAAGCTCAGACCCTATTCATACCCAGTTCGCACCATGTATAAACCATCACTCACATACAAACAATCATACAACAACATTGATAATTCATGTCAACCAAATAACTAAACAAAACATCATCCAAACATGCCAACATTTAAAACAGAGAATCATAATTAAATTACAAGCTTTCCTTACCTCTAAACTCAGCCGAACGCTCACGGTTGCAGTATATGGCTCACCACGAGCAAATCTTATACACTTAGAGTTTCCCGATTTACGAAGCTAGAACAAATAAAAGACCATAATTGCTACCAGAATTTCATAAAAGAAGATGATAAACTCATGCAACTTGCATGTGGCAGAAAACAACCGTTCTAAAGAGAGAATGAACTTACCAGTTCAAACTAACACTTGATCGGTGCAACCAAAAGCTCTTGACACTAGGAGAACTCAGGCATACCCTGATTGTTGATCAAAAGAAGAAAAGGATGAGCATTCGTAGAGAGAAGAATGAGATTTGTAGAGAGAAAAAGGAGAAAATGAAGAACTCAGAAGTTTTGGAGAAGGTGCATGCAAGAAAAGTGGCACGAAAATCTGAAAATTTGATTTATATACCACCGTCAAAAATCGATCGGCCACTCTGCTGCCCACACCTGTCTTCCACTTTCTGAATTTCAAAAACCCTTTCACTAACACCTGGCTTCCACTCATACTGAATTTTAAGGGTCTTGACACGTTCCACAGTCTTACATCGCACAGGAGTCAAAACCTAAGACGGTTAAAATATTTCTCCTTCCATCCTTCACGACACCTTTTAAGGACAAAAATATGATGAAATATGTTCTAAAGCAAATATCTGAGACAACGGTGATTGACCCTAACGTTGTGGACTTTGAATAGGAACATTGATAATTACCGTGAGACTTTGGAACTCGTGCTCCATCATAATTGTAACCTTAAAAGATGTTTTAAAAGGTGGAAGAAATAACTAATATTTCTTAGATATCAACTCTTAAACGATGTGAAAGTATTGAATATGATATATAAGATTTCTTTTATTATCCCTCCTTATCTCTTAAATAATAAATTACTCAATATCTATATATTTTCAACATTCAATAATTAACCATCTCAATTATTTTTAATAATATTACGCAAAGGTTTTATAAATTTTATTTTAAGTTAAATAACTCTTTTTGACAAAATTTACTGCTGGAAAAAATAGTTGACATAGCTTATATTAGTAAAAAGTTTAGTATGAAAATATTGTTAAACAAAACTATTTTCAAATAATTAAAATAAATAGAAAAATTATTATCAAATTAAGTTAGCCACTCACTTAACAACTTTAATGTAAAATCTAATTATGATGCAAATACTTAAATTTTTTCCGTACTATAAAAATTAATAATATAAATAAGTCATTAAATTTTGTATCCATTACATATGCTCTAAGACGAGGATACTTGGTACAAAGTTTTAGGCAACCATTGAGTAAAAGTTTTGGATTTGACATAAATTGACCATTCAAAACTATTTCAACTCACCACACCGTTGATGTGAATTCCACTTATTAATATCACGTGACATTTGTTAATTTTAATATCAGAGTGTTTTCTGCATATAACATCCCGGTTTAACCAAACGACATCTAGCGTGAAATAAAAGAAAAACTTGGATCAAAACATGAAGTTGGAGACTATTTTGAAAAGTATATTTAAACTCGAGCTCTTAAATTGAAACAAATTATATTTTATAAACAATATAAACACATGTTAAGATTATATTGTTATATTAGTATTAAAATTTATAAGATGATTTAGTAGTAAAATTAGAAAAAAAATTGAAAAAATTATGTATTCAACTTTTTTTCATTAATATTTAAGAGTTATAAAATAGATTTGAAAATTTTGAATGAAAACATAAGAAAATGTGTGAATTTAATTAACTCTCTCATTAACTTTTCTTAATGAGTTGTTTTATCTAAGAATTTTCAATAAACTTTAAAGTTCTCTTATTGTTAAACTTTTCAACGGGGTTTAAAAATTATAGTTACGCTTTTTAAAGGATCAACAAATTCAATTTAAATAAGATATAAAAAATAATACAATGAATGACATCAAAATACATTAAAATAAATTTCTCATAAAAATTTCTAGATAAATATGCAACTTTCATACATTGAATTAAGTACAAAACGCCTATGTCACAATTATTAAGCTCCATTATTCACACTAAAACTTTTTAAGTTGAGGTGAGAACCCTTAAATTGACTTAATTTTTTTTAATTTTTTATATTATTTAAATGTAGAACATTGATGAATATTACTTAATGATCAATCATTATTTATAGCATTCAAGTTCGCAAGGATTATTTAATGTAAATTTTTATGAATACTCGATTAATCACTACAACATTTATAACATTAAAGAAACTAACATTGCATTCAATTATCCACATCTGATAATCAGTAAATATTATTTCAATATCTGTTAGTTTGTGCAACATCATAATCAATGAGTTTTTTTTTCGTCTATATCAAAAGCTGTCATTCTTTATTATTTGTTTTTTCAACCTCCTGCCATTGATGTTTTAGCTTAGCATGGTATCCTAAAAGAAATTAACTACCATAACTAATTATACTTATTCCATTAAGCATTTTTTAAGAATTATTTGGCAGAACTTGGATATCATGAACAACAAAATAATTGAAAATAAAAATGAATTTAGTTGAAGAATATTTTTAGAGTTAAGTAATTAGGATGAACATAATTAAAGTTATATATATATATATATATATATATATATATATATATATATATATATATATATATATATATATGAGCTAGTACTTAAAATTAACTTTAGAAAGAAATCTTTTATTGATTAAAATCACGAAAAAAAAAACAGATGCCACACCTATTTATTGAATTTTTTTAGAACTAGTATACATTTGTGATTTTGTTTTATGAATTTCAAATATGGACGAAAAATTATTAGAAAATGCTTTGATAATCTCTCATGTGATATTATTAAGATCAATTATTTTTTATTTTTAGTATTGTTTGTTTTGAAGCCTGTGTTTTGTTACTCTAACAATGTTATTCGACTAGTTTAGAACACTCGTTTTTCTTTCACCATCTGAGACACCTTTTAATGCTAAAAATGTGATGGAGTACATGTTACAAAGCGAACAATATCTCATAAGAGAGGTGATTGACCTAAATGATGTGAACTTGGAATAGAAACATTGATGCTGACTACGACCTTGACTGATAGACTTATATGTTTCTACCACGTTCCACAGTCTTACATTACACAGGAGTTGAAACTTAAGACGGTTCAAATATTTCTCCTTTCATCCTTCACGACACCTTTTAAGGACAAAAATATGATGGAATATGTTCCAAAGCAAACAATATCTCCGATAAGGGTGATTGACCCTAACATTGTGGACTTTGAATAAGAACATTGATAATTACCGTGAGACTTTGGAACTCGTGCTCCATCATAATTGTAACCTTAAAAGATGTTTTAAAAGGTGAAAGAAATAACTAATATTTAAATTATCTTAGAGATCAACTCTTAAACTATTAAAAATAATATATAAGATTTCTTTTATTATCCCTCCTTATCTCTTAAATAATAAATTACTCAATATCTATATATTTTCAACATTCAATAATTAACCATCTCAATTATTTTTAATAATATTACGCAAAGGTTTTATAAATTTATTGAAGTTAAATACTCTTCTGACAAAATTTACTGCTGGAAAAAATAGTTGACATAGCTTATATTAGTAAAAAGTTAGTATGAAAGATATGTTAAACAAAAACTATTTTCAAATAATTAAAATAAATAGAAAAATTATTATCAAATTAAGTTAGCCACTCATTAACAACTTTAATGTAAAATCTATTATGATGCAAATACTAAATTTTTTCCGTACTATAAAAAATAATAAAATAATAATATAAAAGTCATAAATTTTGTATCCATACTATGCTCAAGATAGAGGAACTTGGTCCAAAGTTTTAGGCAACCATTGAGAAAAGTTTGGATTTGACATAAATTGACCATTCAAAACTATTTCAACCACCACACCATTGATGTGAATTCCACTTATTGGAATATAATATATATATTATATATATACTATATATAATATATATATATATTCAATAGGAGTCATATTTAATCTTTTCCTTTTATTCTATGAAAATCCAGCTCATGAACATGATTTTTAATGTAAAAATTAAAACTTACTATATGTAATTAAAATAAGATTATGAAGGCTGTGTGTAAAACATAACTTTTCTATTCCAGGTTGTAACATCCCAAAATACAGTAATAACCATATCAGAATTAATTACATTAATCATAAAACAGTGCAGTCTTTACAACAAGATACGAGGTCCAAAACGTCGGACGGCTTAAGATACAAAGTGTAACGTAGCCGACGGTATTCAAATTCTAAGACTAACAAAAATACTAACAGCTACCACATGTCGAGCACTCTAGGGCTCGACCTTAATCCCTACCTCAACCGGATCGACATCTTCCGAAATTTCTTCCGTCAGCGCCTCTTCCAGCAGCTCACTTCCATCTGCTTTCCATCACATGGATGATCATCGCAAGGACACGACGGACGTACAAGACGACGACAACGAAAGAAGAGAAAACACAGGGTAAGCTTAGGTAATTTAATTATACAACCAACATACTTTAACATATGTAATCAATCATACAATTCATACAACAATATGTATATATAATGTCAAGCATATAAAAATCATCCAACTCTCATAATTTACGATTGTCGGGACGTATGAATCCATGTAACCGCAGGCGTTCGTGCACCCGGTTGAGTGTAGTAATGGAACCATCCATCAGCTGCCAACCGAGGTAACCCTATCAGTCAAAGTACTCAATAGGACTAGAGTTCTGCCATTCCCACCATGACCTACTCCCCTCTACATGAGGGCGAGCACTATGGAATATCAGATGAACAGCATCAGCGATTTTACCATGGTCATACTATACAACATATCACATTTAGATCATAGAGACGTTCCTCCTTGGAACAGTCGTTCGAATTTCACAAACATTTATTCATCTCATATAATATTCATCATTCCAAAATAAAATAATACTGACTACCAGATAGATGTACAACCTGTATTAACACGGTACTCGACACTGTCGGTCGACACAGATGAATGGTCTGCATTACAAGGATGCTCGACACTGTCGGTCGACACAGATGAATGGTCTGCATTACAAGGATGCTCGACACTGTCGGTCGACACAGATAGATGATCTGTATTACCAAGGGTGCTCGACACTATTGGTCGACACCAATGAAGGATATGTATTACAAGGATGCTCGACGCTATCGATCGACACAGATGGATGATCCGTATTACAATGATGCTCGACACTGTCGGTCGACCCAGATGGATGATCTGATATACAAGGGTGTTCGACACTGTCAGTCGAATCAGATGGATGATCTGCTATACGCGGGGGTTCGACACTGTTGGTCGACACAGATGAATGATCTGTATTACAAGGGGGTTCGACACTGTTGGTCGACACAGATGGATGATCTGTATTACAAGGGGTTCGACACTGTTGGTCGACACAGCTGGATGATCTGTATTACACGGGGGTTCGACACTGTTCATTATGAACTCTAAGTAAAAGACCTACATAGCTCATGCTCGACAAGAATCTTTCCCAAATGAAAGTATTCCCATTCAACGAAATTTACTAGAACACCAAACGGTCGAGAACCGTTTAATGTCGGACACACGTTATCATAGGGAAGTTGATATTCAAGTTTCACTTACGTTCACTCGCTTCTAAGCATGTATATTTCATATTCACACGTATCACCCATATCATACATTTCAACCAACATATATCATATTCATTCAGTACAGCAACGTTCGACCATGCACACTCAACCGACATACATCTCATACATTCAGTTCATATCATGTTTACATACAACATACAAGTATAAATTAAATTACTAAGCTTCCCTTACCTGGATAGCAGTGTACTCCCGAAAAACAAGGTTTTGTTCGACCTCTAACAGCGTTCTACCCTCAGGTTTCGCTCGACAACTTTCACTTAATCTAAAACACCAGAAATCAGAAACAACTCAGACCTATAACCCATGCATGCAACTGAATCTTAGTTTGCATGTACTACAGAACAAACGTTCAGATCGACGTCCAGAGTCGAGTGACTTACCGGTTACAGAACTAGGATCTGTTCGGTTCGGATTGAAGCTCACGGTGCCAGGAACGTTCCTACGGTTCTGAAACGTGATCGGAGAAGAAGAGGATGAGTTACAGTAAGGAGAAGGTGAAGGTTTCTAGAGAGAAGTTGGAGAAAACGAAAGGTTGGGTTCTGAGGAAGAAGATGAATGGTGCAGGTGAGAGAGGAAATTTTCAAAAGTTCTAGTTATGTCAACTCACGTTCGGTCGACGAACGTCTCCCAAGTTGACACCTGCACACCGAACTCTGAAATGGGAAGCTTCTCCCGCGACAGGTTGCGTGTGTGCATGCAGTGTTTGGTACGTTTTTAATGTTTCAGAGAAATGATGGGCGCGGATTTTCCGTGTACGACAGAGAGGGAGGGGATCAGATTAGGTAGTGGGTTTTACTGGCTGAGAAATGATGTGGCGTGCATTAATGGTGAGGATGTCAGAAAATTATCTTTGCTAAAATCAAGGGTCTTACACAGGTCTTGTTAACATGAATTATCAATTTTTATAATATTTTCCTAAATTTGTCTGAGAAAATTTTTATAATATTTGAACTCGGTGGAATCTTAATTTCTCCATTTTAAAACGGGTATAAATAAAAAGTAAATGAACAATCAATTTCAAACTGATTATTTAATAGTTTGTAATGTCACTAATCACAGTCTCATGATTGATTCATCTTTAAACAATTAATTTAATACTAAGATTTTAAAAGAAGAACATAGGTTCCTTCGATATTCTATCTATATGCCAATCCTTTCGTTTACTCAAAACTCTTTTTTCTAATCATTTTTAATTTTTCATAAGCTAGTTTTAATTAGTAAATATTGTATCAACTATTGAAAAAAAAAATCATAAGATAAAATCCTTCATGCTATTATCTTCCGAGGATGGAAGTAAAAAATCATTTATCATTTATGTTTTACAATCAAACTATTTACAAGAGAAAAGAAGAAGAAGATAACTATACTTTTTCAAGTGTTGTAAAAGTTTGGATGAGAATTTTGACAAATATTCTTAAAGTTTCTGAAATAGAAGTACAATTGTTTCCTTTCCATTCATTTGAGAGTTGGCAAATGATAAAAACAAAAGTTTTATTGTTGACATGTTAGCTAATAAGAGTTTCAAGTTTAGCCCCAGGTTTTCACATAAAACTAACATATTAATAACTAATAAATAACATTTATTAATAAAATAATCAATTAATTCAAAGAATGATTGGAAAACTATTTTATCAATTTAAGCTGATTTTGAAAGTTAATAAAAAGTTTGACTTAAATATAATAACTTTAATTTTTTTTGTTGGATTTTGGTAATTTTTTTCTTATCTTCTGCACCGTCATTGTTTATTTATTTATTTCCAATCATTATATTCATTTTGTTAACTTGACATATCAATATATAGCGGAAAACATGTGTTAAAATTTGTCTGGAAGCGATTTTTTTATTAAAAAATGTTAAAAAACACACCTAAAAGAGCCAATTAATTAATTAAATTAAATAAAAATCAACAAAATAATTATTTAGAGACTACAAGAAAAATAAAAACATATTTAAGAAACAAAAGCATAAAAAATTCCCTAAAAATGTTTTCATGAATTTTAAAATTTATATCTATAATTATTTTTTTAACCACTTTTTTTTCCTTATAGATTGTTTGTCTGATGCAATAACTGACTTTTTTTATGCATCCAATAAAAAAAATATTTCAAAACTATTTTTCAGTAATCTTATCCAAAAAATGATTTTTTTTATTATATCTATTATTAAAAAATGTATAATTTTCGCAATCCTTCCAAATTTAAAACTAACTTTATCTTTCAATTTAGTCTGTAACATTTAACAATATTTGCTTCATTGATTATATACGAATTTAACTCCTGATTATAAAATAATAATAATAATAATAATGAGAGTGTGGAAAAATTACTTAAGATGAGGTTCCTAAGTTAAAATATGATAAAAGAAGCTACATGAATGTGTTACATTACATGATTACATGGTGTTGGGGAGGGGAAACTTGGATTTTCTTGGTTGATTAATACAACTTGATGTTCTGTTACAACTTGATGAAAAAGACAATATCTGCAAAACTGTGTACAGTTTCTAATCTCTGTATGTTCCTAAGTCACTTCATTTATTGGTATATTTATTTGGACCCAATTATTCAGTTTCCTCAAACCATCAAATGATGGAAAAGAGTCCTGCCAAAATTAATCTACAGAAGCTAAATATAGATAAGCTTTCACTATTCAAACTATATCAGTTAATTCAAATCAAGGACTGAATGGAATAGTTGCATTTGAAAGAGTTCACCCCACTGATATGTGCAAAGATATCTGAGGAATCGACCAAATCATCATCTTCTTTCACAATTATCTGCAAGTACAGAATGGAAGGAATATGGCATCAAGGAATTTTGCCATCAAATAATTGAAAAGGCAAAGTCATAGGGAATTTCTTCTATTCTTCAAACTGTTTGGAAAAAGTCCTCTATGAACACTTGCAGGAAAGAAAATTCAAAACAAATTTCTGCATAAACTGAAGTTCTGTTATGAATAAGTTAATTGGTAAAAGTTATTTTTTGTTAACTTTTCTAGATACATACTTTTTAACTCTTGCACAATTAATCTTAGTGTATGAAAAAATTGATTTTGTTTTCCTTATGGACAAGTTTACCTCTTCATCATCTTCTTCATGGTTGCTACTTCCTTGTCTATGGCTGTCTCCAAAGTCATCATTCTTTGCAAACCTTCCTCTGACCCGTGGCCTGCTATCTGCCAAAGTTTTGCGGCAAGCATACTGCATTTTTGAAAAAAGAAAACTGCATCATTAGTTGAATTTTGACTTGATGCAATAATTGGAATTCATGTAACATAACATAAGATTTCAACTTTGTTTGTTAGTGTTGTTATTGAGATAGAGTACCTTGATTTTCTTGCTGAAGTTTCTTTCATTTCTCTTCTTCATGTATCTATGAATCTTTTCCTTCCTCTGCTCGACAGAAAGTTTTCCAACCTTCAAGGTAGAGTCCTCCAAGTGTGAAATTTCTGGTGCCAAAGTGCCAGAGCCCCCAGCAGATACCAGTTTCTGACTCTCATTACCAAGTGCCTGAGAGGAATTATAATCAAAGATCAATTTTTTTTTTCTTGTTCAACACAGAAAAGATGTTGGCCCACTCACTATTAAAAAAGCTGCACATTAACTTTAAAGTCCATGGAGCACCTATGAGTTTATAGTTCAGAGATTTGTGGACCATGAGCTTCCCTAAAAGTCCATCTCTGACATGGCCTTTTCTATTTTGAAAAAAAAAACTTCACTGCTGCAAGGTATAGTAACCTTTGCAGCTTTAACAAATTTCTTTGACCATTGTACTTCGTGTTTCTTTTTTCTGAACACATTGAATACTGGAACTGAAAATTTTTGTTTAGTTTATTGACCGTTGACAGGAAGAATTAATAATATATGCACTGAGTATAAAGAATTTTTCTATTATCATCGAATCAGACATTATTCCTATTTGTTGATTTTTAAAATAACTATCTAAAAAACATATCAGTAGTGATTTCTGATTGATTGATAATGTAAACACTTGTATACTAGGAACATGTCTATTAAACTATAATTAGCTTTCGAGTTTCAAATACCTGAAGTTCTGGGGGGTTAAACACCCTCTGAATTGAATCTGTACAATATATTCCACCATTTTCTCCCTGGTAGTCCAATTCTTGTGCCTGCAGTTCAGACCCAAGTAGAATGTTCCCACCAAACAATCCAGAACTGTCAGCAGATAACGCAGTGGTAAGGGAACCAGGAGGAGGCATGTAGGCTGCTATGCCAGGACTGAGATAAGAGCAAGAGGGAGATGAAGGGTTGAGAGGCATATAAGAAGGGATGGAAGAGATGCAATCATCATCAAAAACTGAGGCTAATGGAGCCCCAATAAGGGGTGCAACCACAGGATCAGTAGGGTACTGAGAGAGGCCCTTCAAAACTGAACCTGATGCAGATAGATGCAGTTGTTGCTGAGCTGAAGAGAAATCGAAGTGATCCTGCTGAGTTGTGATTGGGAGAAGTGGTGGAACAACAAAAGAAGGAGATGGTGAGAAGTTTATGGAGGCTGATATGTCATTGTCAGGATCATCTGGAGAGTCAAAGAAGAGAGACAGGTTATTGCTGTTTGTTGTGTTGTTGTTGTTGTTGAGGTTGTTGTTGTTGGTAGTGGTGCTGGCTGTGGTAGTACTAGATGAGGTGGTGACTATGTTGCTATTGATATTGATATTGATCTTGTTGTCTACTGCATCTAAAGGTGGAGATATGGTTGTGGCATATGAGGACTTGTCTTCATGGCAACAATTTGAGCTGGAGGTAACCTCAGAATTTTGCAGTGTGTCTTGGAAAAAATCAGGGTCACAAAGTTCGAAATATCGAGCACTGATTGGGCTTGAAATCTCATCCTGCAGTGAGTGATGGCATATAAGCATTGTGAACAACATGTTTACCAAAAAAAAAACTTCTACCAAACACAGTCTGAGAATAGTCCTAACAGAGCCTCTTCTCTTCTTTATAAAACAAACTAGAAACGTGATTCTCTATAGTATTTTATTTTTTCATTATGATGGGTTTGAAATCTGAATCCAATTCCTCTTTTTGTTGATAGACATGAGTCTGATCTGATCACTTAGAACAGAAAAGAAATTCAAAGGCTAATATTCTCTGATGAATTGAAAATCATTCAAAAGTGAAAGACATGCCAAATGATATAATAGTATCTGCCAGAGCACCCCCTTCTTATTTATGAAGAAGAGAAGGAAATAAATGAATGTGCAAAGGCCCCAACAGGGAATTCTACATATGACTCTGGTTTGTTGCATAGTCTAGTCAGTTTTGTCCATATTTGGTAATAGACTGAAGAGAAATTTTCCAAAAGGATTGACATTGTTGGGCTATTTATTGGTGAAAGTGATGTGCATCTATGCCTTCATGTGACAGGTAGGAGCCAAGGTAGCCAATGTTAGCATGAAATACAAGTTATGTGAAAACAAAGAAGGAACCTCCTGCTATGTTATTTTTGTTCATTTAGTGGAATTTTGTTCTTCAATGGGAATTGAAAGCCACTTGAAGGGAACCCCATAATGCTATATATGCCATTCATGTGAATTTTTCTCACTAACACCCTTCTCTCTATCTAACTCAATAAAGAATATCAAAATTAGCAAAGCTTACACAACAAGCCCCCAAAGAGATATATATATTCCACACCAACCGAAAGCTATTTGTCTAAGTGACTATCACGGAAATGTAACATCTTTTTACAACTTCGCCCCTTCGAAAGTGACATTTAACATATTGGTGGTAGGGTCCTTGGATGATAATAATATCAAAAAGACCACACACTCACAAATTCTTCAGTCAATAAAATTACGTTATTCTCTCCAACCATATAAATAGAGGAAAGAAAACCTTCCATCTCACAAATTCTGAACATGGCTTCTGGTTTTCCCATCATAGCTAATACCATTATGCAGCTTCCACTCAGCCCCAGGAATATCACCAAATAAGGGAAGCATTCTGCATATTTCTCAGAGCCTAATTATGATCAAATTAATTAACATGCCAAACTGACACTAACAAACCGTAATCTTCCATCATTCATTCATGATTCATGCATCCAAACTATTAATTAATTAATTAATTCCTAGAGAAGTTAGTTTAACATGGCCACAACATGTAAGAAAGAACACCCCAGATGAATTTTTAAACACCTTACAACGTTTTGATTTCACATCTCCAAGAAGCTAATAATTATAGGTTTCAAACATTAATCTTTGCATCAAACTTAGACCATATTTTGTTTTATTTTTCTGGGGTCTATCTTTCTCTGTCTCTTCCCTCCAAAGGTGTGAACTTTGACAGAAAAAACAAGCCATTTTCTAAAGAAACTTGTGTTTGTTATTCACACACGATCACAAAAAACCAGAGGAAAACAATTCAGCCATGGTGAGATGTTGCAGGACACAAAGACATATATGTATACATATATCTAGCTTAGTTCCAACACATGCATTAAAACCAAACATAAGAAGCTTGAGGTGATTACAATGGGGAGTTGTTGCTCATCTGGTGTTGGGGGTTGGATAACATCCTGCAACATGGTGGTGATGAATCCTGTTTTGCACAGAAAAAGGAAATCTATGTACACACACTTAGAAAGAAGTGAAATTTGGTGTGGTCACAAAGAGGTGTTGAAACAAGTCTTGTTGGTGACTAAAACCAATGCATATATGCTTAGAAAATGAAGCCTCAGGGGATATTTTTTCGATAAAAAATGCAAATTTATTAAGGAGAAGACAACAAGAAGAAGAGACAAAAAAGAAAAAAAGAAAGTAGTTGAGAGAGAAGTTGTGTTGTGTTGTGTTTGCTGAGATGATGGGGTGTATGAGGGTTGTCAAAAACAGAGAATGTTTGTTACGTGCATATATAGAGGAACGAGGTTGTTCGTAGAGCCGTCAAAGCCTGGCACTCGCGGGCGTCAACGCGAGACTAACGTTTGGCCATTAATTCACTACTTTGGTGGGGTGTAGTTGAACTCAATTTTTGGAACATATATTATAAATGGATTGTATGACCCGAATGACATGGTTAACTTGAACATAAATTTTCTGTTTTTTCTACAGTTAAATCTTTGTCCTATGTCTCACTGTGTTAATGTTAGCATGTCTTAAAAACAATTGCAAACCTTTGTTTCGGTTTTTTTGGGGTCATTTCATACACAAATAGGATTTTCTACTGTAAGAATTTTCATGGTGTAAAAATAGGCTTTCTTCATAGTTTAACTTATTAGGAATTTTATTTTATTTTATTTAGCTGCTTAAAAACCAGACATGTTTAATATAATTTTAATTGATGATTAAATAAGTTACATAAAATTCTATGCTAATTTCTTTAAAATGCATTACTTTTTATCTTTTGACTTTGAATTTCTACTAATGGAAGATGTTTCATGGATTGACTTTTTATTAAGGCATTCTTTGATGATGTTTATAATTGGAGATCTATAGTTGAAAAGGTCATAGTTAGATTTGTGATAACTCATTATTATATCGCAATGCTTAAGTATATATATGTTTAACTCTTTTAACTCTTTTATATTTATTTGATTTTTATGTTTTAAACACTTAATCAGTTCTTCATAGTTTAAATATGGTTCTTCAATTTGATTTTATGTTAGTTTAGAATTACATTGTTGATGTAACATCCCATAATCTCACACTTGATAATTCATAATTGATATATTGTAGAATTACATTTAAGGTAACATCCCATAATCTCACACTTGATCATTCATAGTTGATATATATATATGTTTTAAACTCATATTTCAACTACAAACTCATAAATATAACTCGAATTCTTCTAATTTATTCTTCTATCTCTTTCTTCATTGGCACTGAATCAGACGACATTCCTTCATCTACTCCCGTATAACGAATTATACGATCATCGCACATACACAAACACAAACAAGCAGGTGAACTGACATCCAACCAATCATTTATAAAACATGCAGAATTACTTTGATACACTCAACAAACCTCATATAATTATGTCAGACACTCTCATACCGTCATACAACAATCGCACATAGATACTCATCCCACAATACCACAATAGACACTCATCCCGATGATACCTTGATGAGCGGTCATGGGAGGAGGTTATGCACTTGTGATGACTTCTACTTCTTCTTACAAATACACTTCCAAAATACTACATACCATCCACAAGGTTAGTCCTCAACACTATGTCCAAAACCGGCACATAGACCAGGACCTCCTGCTCCTCTCACCACATAATTCATCCTTGAGACTGGATGATTATTAGAGTATCAAGATAACCTCCACCTACAGGACCCTCAACATCAACATATACACAAATACCATATCATTACCGAATCTCTCTACGAGACTCATACCATGCTCATATTCCTCAACTCACATTATACCATTACAAAATCTCCCCATAATACTCATATCATGTTCGGATGCATAAATTCAAATCCAATATAATAAAATACAATCATCACAGAAATCATACAAAATGAATGTATAAATAAAATTAACAATACTAAAATATCACTATAAATGGTCACCGGAGAAGAATCAAATGTTTGACGAATCAAACTCACCATAAACGTTAGTACATATGACTAGTCACAACTTACTGGATTTGACCAGGGCTGCTCTATGATCAGGGATGTACCAACTCCGGTTTTTAAGATTTCTCTATCATACCATCACAATTATAATTCATAATTTCATATCTACCACAATAACAGGAATTCATCAGATATTTTCATTCCAACGAGATATATTGCACAATAGTTTAACAGTACATAATCTGTTCAACAATATTTAAGTTAAAAACTTGTCAAGTAGACTTCCAAGAAAGAGAGGTGCGTCACTATGGACAACTTAAGTACCAAGTATTTCCTTAGCCAAAGTTTTCCTCAACTAGTTTTAACAAATTTCTTATTTACAGATTCAAAACAACATCATATAATATTAACACAGAAATTCAAGACATTAATAGTAATAAAATAATACTAAATCATAATATAAAAGCTTAGAAAGGTTAGCTCCCCTAGCTCTATTCCAGACTAGCTCTATTCCGATTTGTTTCCCCGAAAACTCTCCAAATCTTTTTTTTTCATTGATTCAATTTTCAATCGATTTGTTAATAAGAATAAGAAACGGATTACGAGTAATTTGTGTCGATCTCACTAAAGTGGATATTGATATACATATCAATATATACAAAAATGCGCTTTTTTCATTTACAACAAAATGGTTCGAATCCGAAATAGAAAAAGAAAAGGTTTGACAGAAACGGTCCGTAAAAATATTTATACAGTACACCCCGAACCTCTACTCTTCTTGCAACTAAAAATTTCTTCCTAACTTTTTCTTCTCTATTTCTGAAGCTCTCACCTGATTCTTCCTCTTTTTATGCAGAATAACCTCCCCTCTAATGGCTATTTATAGTCCAAAATTTTTACTATTTAACAATTTTTTAATATTATTTATTATTTTAATATTATCTTATTATATTAATATTTTAATCACCGCTTGGCCTATTTGATCCCTCAATAATGTCTTCAAACATGGAATTTTCATCCACTATAATTTTTTTTAACAAAAATGTAAAAAAAAGCTTGAACTCATGTTCTTGAAATCACCACAATTTTCTACCATTTAAGCTACCAAAATTTCTATATTTAACTTATTAATTATATTTTCCATTCCCAAATAAATTTATTACTACCAATAATAAAATTGTTACAATTAAGGTAAATATTTTTCATGGTCTTACATACATCCCACTAATAACTTTCTTTTTATTTTTCATCAAAATTATACACCAAATAACCAAAATGAGTGATATATATATATAATATCATTTTAGGTTAACAAATTTAGTAAAAATGAGTTATTACTTAACTAATAAGTTTGTTTTTTTATAATGAAATGTTACTTAAATTGTCGCTTTAGCTCCTTACTTTTTAAAATAAAAATTATAACATAAGTCATAAATTAACTTTAATTTTTCTAGAGATATGGTTATTTATATCATCTATAAACAATCTTTCTTTAAGTTTTTTTTTCGTGAATTCTTTATTATATTATTTTAATGAAAATTTATAAATTAATATCTATCAATAATACTTAATTTGTAATATAATTACTATTAATAAAATAAGACATTATAAGATTATAAAGAAAACAATTTGTTTAAATATATAAACATATGGTACTAATATGATTTTATCAATATAAATGACAAGAAACATTACATGATCGTTGATTTATAAAGACTTATTTAGATAACTAAAATGATATACATAAAAGAAATTTCACGTACAATAAATAAATAGAATAAGACTAAGAAAAATATTTAAAACTCAACTGACAGTGAGTCCAAAATAAACAGTTCATTACAAAACTTTTTATATTAAAGTATTTTAATATTAAAATAATAGAATCTTGTTATTTTTAAACAATTATAATTTTTTTCAAAATGTTATTTTCTAAATAAATAATTTATTAAATTCAATGTAAGAAGAGAATGTATATATATAATAATTTCTCCTAATTTCAACTCAAAAAAATTACTAAAAACATCTTTAATAATTTAAAATATTTAGTTTAATTTTTCTTTATTATTAATTTCATAACTTATTTCTAAATACACATTTAATAATTTTTCTAATATTATCTATAATTTATTTCCTAATTTTTATTTGATATTTATATAATTATAATTTCGTTATTAATATTTAGTATAGAAAAAAAATGTCTATTTTGTCACTAAATTTTATAATATCACATTTTTTAGTTGTGATTTTCTTAATTGTTTAATTAATTTTTTACTTGAAACTATGGATGGAATAATAAAATATGTACTGCACCCATTATCATCCCTATCAACAATCCCATGAATAAAAAAAAGTTAAGATAGTTATTTAGAAGTAACCTACAAATAATTTATTTAAATCTTAAAAATAATTGTGTCAAATTAAGAATAAAAACATCTTTAAGCTAATTTATTATTGATAAAGATAAAATGTCGATTGATTTATAATACGATTATATTTGATTTTTTATTACTAAATGATTATTAAATTAATGGTTTTGTACAAATTTTCAGTTATGGTCTAAATCTTATATTTTTATATATACATAACGATTAAAATTGTAATTATTAGTTTTATGAACAATTTCATGTCTTGAAAATATTGAATTTTTCAAAAGCAAAAACAAGTACCTACATTTTAAGGGAATCCCGTGATGCCATTTTAGGTTCGAAAGGAGAATACCTTAATAGTGTTTCAAGCCTTAAATTTTTTTCATAAAACTGTTTCTATTAAACGTCAAAGATAGAGAGAGTACCAATCTGCATCCGTCACAACTCATTCACAAGTCTCAAATCTGTGACAGGTACACAACATAAATAATTATGTTATTTTTAAGATATTCTCGACTCAGGTAGCTAGATACCCTAAGCTGACAACCAAACAAAAAACTATAAATTTTTACCTCTTTCCAATTAAATTCCAACCTAATATCTGAAAATTATCAACTCTACATTTCACTGCAAATTATTCCTAAATGTCACTAACAACCAACATTTAAATATTAATCACTTCGCTTCAAATTTAATTTCAATAAAAATCATTTTAGGACAAGATAGTTCAGAATAAAATTTGCAAAGACTATAAAACAGTATATGAGAAGATGGGATTTGGCATATCGAAATTAAATATAATAATCCGTGATACTATGAGACCTTCCTCACTCTATAGGAAGGAAATACGTGATACCTGGACATGCACCCACACAAAGTTGAATTCAAACCTTCAAAAAATACATGCCAAAGTAACGACAATGATATTTATGAACTGACCAGTTTAACAATTACTCTGTCAAGAAAATAAAGGGAAAAAAATGAAACTAATGAAGTACAAAAACATTTGGACCCCCGGATGGATGGGCCACTCTCTTGGCACATGATTAGCCAACTGGAAAACAAAATCCGTAGCTTTATGGTTTAACTTTTCCCTCAAAAAACACCTCTACGACATGAAAACAAAAAAAAAAATTATACAACTCGAGAAAATACCTGATACTGGAAGCTCCCACTTTTATAACATACTGTAATACAAAGTGCTCTAAAAAGTGAGAGCTTTTATAGGGAAGGGAATTTGATGTTCGTTCAGTTACAGGGATCAATATTCTCATGCAGACTCATCTGATTCAGTTGAACAGACTCTGACAGGCCTCAATATCAGATGCTTGTGAATCCAACACAGCTTGCCCAGATGCAGAGCTAATTACCTGCAATGCAGCAGAAAATATTGCTTTCTGGAACCGGTCATCCTCCACCTTCTTCAGGACGTCTCTCACCACCTTAAAATCCAAAGCCCCAGCCAAAACTAGTTTCCCTACTATCTCACCAAAATTATTTGGTGCTTTAGGTAAGTCTATGCCGATATCATCCAGCAGAGAAGCAAATAACATGCACCCAGTTCCTATGTCTCTGGCTGAAAGAATCTTCTTCACGAACAGATACTCAAGAAGTTTGCCAACAGGTTCAACACATGGCGGACTTTTATCTAGTCCAATGGAAATGGCTTCCTTCACAACTTCGGGATGATAAGCCGGAGCTTTTAGTTCCTCCACACACTGCAATGCCTCGTCCAAAAGCCGGACACTGAAATATTCCTCCAGAAGAGAACTAGTTTTACGCTGAAGTTCGTCAACATTCAATTTTGGAGCTGAAGCTTGTGGCTTCTCAGAGGGTATGGCAGAAACAGCTTTAACAGGTGAAGGCATTTGAGGTGTGGACTCGGTACTCAAACCAACATTTGATGGACGAGCAGAAGGAGCACCACCACCTCCATGCACCAGGGCACTGCTTCTCCCACTTATAGTACCACCACTACCTTGAGGTAGTAACTTTGAGCTAACAGTTGGTGTCTTAGATATGAAAGGAGACTGACCACGCCCTCCAGCTTGCATGCCTGACATGTCTCCTCTCGGCATTGATCTTGTCCTGGGAACCTCCCAGTTGTCATTATCAATTCCAGAAATCCTCCTTGTCCCCGGCATCCCAGGCATCATACCACCAGTACCAGGTCGGGCAATTGGAAATCCTCCCTGACTGACATTTCCTTGAACACCAGAAGTTACACGGCTATTTCTCATACTTGCAGTGGCACCTGGACGCAATCCAAGATTTTTCTCTGCCTCTGAATGAATTTCAGTGATGGTTTTGGCTTTCACCTACATTAGTAAAGAAGCAGAAGCAATTAATAGATAAAAATAAAATAAGCAACGGAAGTGCCTTCAAACTGAGTCATAGCATATTTTCAAGAGTAAATCGAGTAAACTTACCTCTTCACGTCTAGGAATCCAGTTATTAGAACGCAAATCTAGAACATCACGAACCATAAACCGCAGCCGTGGAACAAGTTGGGGATTGGTGCTCAATTCTTTCAAACGACTGAAGTACATATCATTAATACGCCTCGATTTTTGGCTTTCATCAAGCTGCTTACCAATAGTGTTGAAAAATTGACATATAGCTTCAACATTTTCCTCAGCTGGACATACCTTGCTGTCAGGCGGACCTAAAAGCTCCTGTATTAAGCATCAGTCAACCACAAAGGTAAGTGGAAACTCCAAAACCAACAATAAATTATATAACAATCGAGTCTCAAGTCCTGATAGAACCTGAACAATGTGATGAACAATCTTTTCGGGAACCATTTTTTGCTTCAATAGCTCACCAATTAAACGAATGTTTCCAAGGGTTCGAATCTTGACAAGTCTGTCCTTATCCCTTCGCTCCATCTCCTGCTCAGGAGCAGTCATCTGTCTCACTTCTTCCCTCAGGTTATCTGCACCTTCAAAAGCCTCCTGGCAGATATTCAAGAGCACTCTCTTAAAAGTGATTTCCTTCCCACCAGGCTCATCAGATGGGAATGGAGGCAGCTTTTCATTAAGATCAGAACATAGCTGGGCATACATTGGGCAAAATGTTGGTTCTAGCACTGCCTTATCAAATATTAGTGAAATAACTCCCTGCATTACCAAACAAATCAATTAAAAACAAGAATGTGATAGAAAAATACTTATTAATAGAATAAAATTAACCTTCAATATGTCGGCAGATGTAATGCCAGAATCAATCAACTGCCCCTTCAAGAGATCAAATTTTNTAGTGAACTTTTGAAAAAAAGTAGGACCAATTTGAACAGACCCTACGAAAAGAGGGACCAAAATACTTATTAAACCAAAAATAAATAATGCAACTTCTTGCACTCTGCTTCAAGAATTCTTAAACTTTTAATATACGTTCCTGAAGCAATGTAAAAAAAAGATCAAATAATTTTTTGCTATATAAAAATTGACTACTTAAATTTTACAAAATTTAAATTATTTATATTAATTTTATTAAATAAATTATTTTTATTTTTTATTTTTTATTTTTAGTTAGTTCATTATCCTTTTTATTATTTTTGGACTTAATTCATATTCTTTTTATTATAAATAAAGTATCATATATGTATATTTAATATAAGGGATATTAATCTTATACATAGTTTTCACTATATTTGATATGGTATTGTTGTCTATGCCACTACATCCCTCGTGGCGCCGTCTATCACTAGAGTTCGTCGTCTACCGCTGCCACCATTAAACTTCCAGTTTCGATCGTCGATCACATGATTTTTTATCATCTCGGTTAGACGACCATCATGTCGTCAACGAATGTCCTATGAATTTTATCTTTTAACACTTGTGTTTGAGTACTTCAGTTCAACTTTACTAATTTCAGTTCTCTACAATGTCTTTTTTACTGTCATCCGCTGTCGGCTTGAAAAATTCTCTCTTAGACATAAAACCTTTCTTACAAGCCTAAACACTGTAATTAATTCACAAAAAATTGGAAGCAAGCTATGTATTTGAAAATGAAGACATTGGAAAAGAATAATACTTGAAAGTTAGTCACTCTACAACTAAAAAAAATATTAGGTGCAAGTGAGTTTGACAAGTAAAATACAAGGTTGATGGAACCATTGAGAGATACAAGACTAGGTTGGTTCAAAAATGATCCACTAAATCATATGGAATGAATTATCAATGAATATTTATCGACAAATTTTCAAAAAATAATTACTAACAAATTTTTCGACAAATGTTCAAAAAATTAAATTATTGATAGATTAAAAAAAATTAGTTATCAACGAATTTTACTATAATATTGTCAAAGATAAAACAAGATCTTTGATGATCATTTTATCAAGGATAATATCCGTCAAGAATAAATTATGAATTACCAACATATTTTACCGATTTTACCGATAAATTTTACCAACGGATTCATTATCAATAAATATTTTTATCAATAATTAAAATCTTAAAATTTGTTAGTAAATTTCATCAATAAAATTTGTTTTAGCGGCAAATTTATCAGTGAAATTTGTTAATAAATATTATTTTACTGACTAATTTTCTTGNTGATGGAACCATTGAGAGATACAAGACTAGGTTGGTTCAAAAATGATCCACTAAATCATATGGAATGAATTATCAATGAATATTTATCGACAAATTTTCAAAAAATAATTACTAACAAATTTTTCGACAAATGTTCAAAAAATTAAATTATTGATAGATTAAAAAAAATTAGTTATCAACGAATTTTACTATAATATTGTCAAAGATAAAACAAGATCTTTGATGATCATTTTATCAAGGATAATATCCGTCAAGAATAAATTATGAATTACCAACATATTTTACCGATTTTACCGATAAATTTTACCAACGGATTCATTATCAATAAATATTTTTATCAATAATTAAAATCTTAAAATTTGTTAGTAAATTTCATCAATAAAATTTGTTTTAGCGGCAAATTTATCAGTGAAATTTGTTAATAAATATTATTTTACTGACTAATTTTCTTATTGTGTTTTATTGAAAACATGTTATCATCATCACCTACATTAAAAGTAATGATGGTGACACGTCCTTAGTCGTTGTACTTATCAAGGAGTCTAACAATTTTATTATCTAACATGTTTTTAATCAAAACAATAAAAATAATTTGATATTTTACATTAAACACATTATCGGTATCTACGGATCAAAATATCCATTTTTATGGATATCTGCAGATAAAACTTGCGATAAATAATTGATATTCATTACTTGTGGGTAACGGTATTTTAAAATCGATTTATAAATTGATCAAGTATGTGTATCATACTACCTTTATTACTCGTAAAAAGTTAAAATTAAAATTAAATTTATATTTTATTAAAATTAAAATTAAATTTATATTTTTAAGTTAAATTAATTAAAGTTAAAATTTATTTTATTTTATATTATATATTATATTTTTTTTATTTATATTTAATTTTAATAAAATATCTTTTTTAAATATTCATCACTCTAATGAATATTCGCAAATATTTTTAAACATATATTTAACATATAAGGGATAATTTTTTTTGTTTGCAAATAAGATAACCAACATCATCCATTTCAACACGTTATTACCATCTCTAAACTTCATATTTCTTAATATGTATATTATACTACTAGTTTTAAGTATTTAGTATATAATTTTTTAATAAAAACTCAATTAAAATATTTAAATTTTTAAAGAAGTTATTATTAATGGGAGATAACCATGTCAGAATTATGTTAAAATATTAACTCTGGATGCTTTAAAAAGATTAAGCAATTTTGTCTCTCAGTGAGAACTAGATGTACACTCTTTTTTCTCCCCTAAAACATTACTGAATTAGAAAAAAAAAAGGAAAAACTAATACATATTAATCACGTTATTAGAAACAAAATAGAGACGCCTTTCACTTTCGTAATGCCAGAAATCTTTAAAAACAATTGTGACTAAAACCAAAATTCACTTCAGTGGCAAAAAAAGAAATTTCAAAATATATAGTTTTCTTTACGTAGATTTAAAGCATTACACGATATTCGTTCGATTTATTCCCATGAACATGTTAAATAAAAAGTATTTTTCATTTATGATTTCCATAAAACATTGACAATAGTGGATACACAAACTTCAAATTATAGAATTTTTCTTCTTGGGAACATTTATAGCTTTCCGGATATACATTGCATAGATCTCAGCTTCTACTGCACACGACAGTGATTTTAGTTACAGACAAAAAGTATCACAAAAAAAAATACTATTTATATCTATCTAAATGTTTTTGCTGAAAAAAAAAGATCAAAAAATTGCTAAAACTATTTTATTTTTCTGCATGGCTTTACTTTAGAAGCTAATGAAAGTTTTAAGGAAAAATGTCATGGACAAACTAAAGCTATTAGAAAATGATCATATTGTTTTGATTAATTTGCTTATAATGATATATTTTGCACTAAAGATGAAACTTTTAATGTTTTCACTATGTTTAAATGTTATAGCTTAATTAATAATGCGTGTGCATATACAACAAAAATGCTGTCAAATCTGCATGTAAACTTAGTATACTAAGAGAGAAAGAGAATAAAGTGTCCAAAAACCCTTTTAAGTTAAGGACCCGATCTAGAAAGATTGAGTTACTTGTAAAGAGTATTCTTTCCATTGGCCATATGTTACTTATTGTTTACTTAATTAGGAGACAATTTTTTAAATAAATAAATTCATATTTATTTATTGGTGGAACTCATTCTTATGTTAATAAAACGAAAACAACATACCACTTATATATATTCTTTTGGTTCTCAAATTCATTCTATTTTTAAATTAAGATTAGATGTGTTTTTTATCTTTAAACTATTATTAAAAAAAAAAAGAGCCTTTTGTTTTCAAATTAAGTTATATAATATTTAGTCTTTTCAATTTTATAAAATTCACATAAAGCATCTTCTCCGTAGCGGGTATGTGCATATTATATTATAGGTTTAATCATTCACTAAGTCCCTATTTTCGCATGGAATCTCAATTTCGTCCCTTTCTTTCTGAAAATATCAATTGGGTCCCAATTTTATGAAAATTGCAACAAATCGATCCTTTCCGTTAAATTGGCTGGACGGCGTTAAAAAAATTGATGAGTGGATGCTGTGATGACGAACGAACGCTCGTCCACCAGCGAACGAACGCTCGTTCACCAGCGAACGAACGCTCGTCCACCAGCGAACGAACGCTCGTCCACCAGCGAACGAACGCTCGTGGACCTCTTACTGCTGGACGACCGTTCGTTCCACACTGGACGACCGTTCGTTCGGTGGTCGACGAGCGTTCGTTCGCTGGTGGACGAGCGTTCGTTCGCTGGTGAACGAGCGTTCGTTCGCTGGTGGACGAGCGTTCGTTCGTCATCTCAGCATCCACTCATAAATTTTTTTAACGCCGTTTGACACTATTTAACGGAAAGGATCGATTTGTTGCAATTTTCATAAAATTGGGACCCAATTGATATTTTCAGAAAGAAAGGGACGAAATTGAGATTCCATGCGAAAATAGGGACTTAGTGAATGATTAAACCTATATTATAGTACGTTCTGAAACTCTTTTTTGTTATATAGGAAACCCTACACATATTAGAAAATTGTTTTATTTAACTTTCAAATTATTTCAGGAAGATGATAAATGATAGTAAATTTTAAGTTTTAATTAATTAAAAAGACAGTGCGTATGACTATAAATAAATTTAAATAAGTGTGAGTAATATTGTTTTTGATTTTTTTGTACTAAAATTTTTTAATATTCAAATTAGGAAGAGTAGTATGATTTCATATATAGATATTATATGTGAGACCTCGGAAAATGCACACTCTTAATTACCTGTCACCTCCCTTTATTAATCCCGAAAAAAATCCCTCTGCAGTGCATTAAAAACGCACATGCATTCTCTCTGTCGCACTGCCAAGTGTCACCGAGGTAGATTGAGAATCAGAAATGGGGGTACAGGTGTCGAAGGGGGAGACGCACGTTCGTGCGGATGTGGGAAGGAACAAAATGAACTTTTCTGGAAAACCCTTCCTCTCTCTTCTGCACTCATCTTCTTCCCTTCAACCTCAGACCCCATTTTTCTCCTCCTTCTCTCTAGAACCTTTCATCTTCTCTCTACTATAACTCACCACCATCTCCTCTGATCACGTTTCAGAAACCATAGGAGCATTTCCGGAGTTGTGAGCTTCAATCTGAACCGAACAACTTCCGATACTGAAACCGGTAAGCCTCTGAACTCTAAACGCTCGTTTCTGGAGTTCATGTGAGCCCAGACTCAACTGCATTCAGGGATGTAATCTCAGTTCTTCTACGTTTCTCTTGATTAGATTTAGTGAAGGACTTAAGGAAGTCGTTGAGCGTAGAAAAAGCCATAGTTGGGCGAATCAAAAATCACTCTATTAGGGCGTTCACTACTGGACCAGGTAAGGGAAGCTTAGTAATTTAATTGATACTGTATAATGCGTGTGAAAGCATGAATTTAAATGGATGCATGAACTGTATGCTGATTTGATTATCAGGAACGATTGCTATTGTGTTGAATATGAGTCTGTGAGTTTAACTGCATGTCGATCTTGATACGCATGGATTTAGAGATGTATGATTTTGGTATGGTTTGATTGGTTAATATGAAGAATTCTATAAAGTATGCGAATTAAGGATGTATGTGAAAGTATAAGATTTAGAATTTGTATGAGAAATGTTGAATTAGAATAAGATGAAAAATCTGATTATGATATTTCTTCCCTATGATAAAACACGTTTGTCATCGTACGGTCTTATACCGTTCGGTTTCCCCTGAAAATGACTTAGAATAGGAATTCTTTCATTCGGAAAGAGTTCTGTTTAAGAACGAGCGTCTTCTTGTGAAAGGCTAGGTTTGAGCGTTCGGCACAGCCTAGTGGTACCCAACGATCGTAATTAATTGAAGTTATAATAGTAACGCTCAGCTTTATATCCAGCGTTCGTTATAGGTAGCACTTAGTCTTATACTAAGCGTTCGTCAAAATGAACTATCGGTCTTATACCGAGCGTTCGTTCAAATTAGTGCTCGGTCATCTACCTAGCGTTCGTCCTAAGTAGTGTTCGGTTTTATACTGAACGCTCGTCCTTATCTTTGATTCCTGAACGGACGTAAATAGCGTTCGTCCAAACTATTAGTTGGCGTTCGGTCATTGACTGGCGGTGTTGTCTCCTGAATTAAATCACGCTCGGTTTATTTATCTAGATAATTGTGGCGTACCTATCCATTGGATTCGATCTCAAGTAATTGTACTTAAATTATTCTAAGTATTATTCAGATCTTCTAGAATCAGTTCATTTAACTGATTTAAGTATTCGTAACGTCTATCAGCGGACAGGAGTTCGTTCCTTTTTGTTCAGAAAATGAGGATTTCTCTGTACTGTGATAACGTTCGTCCTTATTTTGAAAAGGATGAACGCTCGTCAATTTATGAAAGTGGAATAAAGAATGAAAATGTGATTAAGAGGAAAAGTTATAATGTGCGAATGATATTTTAATTGAAATATTGAAAGTGGATTTTGAACGAGCGTTCCAAGGAGGAACGACTCTATGGTTGGAATGTGATAAGTTGTGTAGTATGACCATGGTAAAGCTGTTGATGGCTGTTCATCCTGATATTCCGTGAGTGCTCGTCCTCATGTAGAGGGGAGTAGGTCATGTGTGGGAATGGCAGGAGGTCCTAGTCCTAATGAGTACTTTGGACTGATAGGGCTAACCTCGGGTGGCAGCTGTTGAGTGTTTCCAGTTATCACATCACCCGGGTGCACGAACGCCTGTAGATACATGGATTCATACAGTCCGGACGGTCGGTCTTGTGAGAGCTTGAATGATTAATTCTATGCTGATAAATCGTTGTATGTCTTGTATGTTTATTTGTACATGTTAAATTGTATGATGGTTGTATGAATTAAATTACCTAAGCTTACCCTTGCTTTTCCTTGTGTTGTCTACTGTTTATGTACGTCCGTCTTGTCCATGCAATGATCATCCGTGTGGATGTGAGCAGATGGAGACACTCTTTTGGAAGAAGTGATTGAAGAAGAGAACCTGGTGGACGTCGAAGTGAAGGCCGAGACTTAGATCGTCCAGTAGGTTTAGCTTACTTAGAATTTTGGGACGTTCGGTTATTAGTTTTTGTAAAACCGTTCGTCTTGGACCTTGGTTATTCCTGTATTAATTTTTGAACCTTGTATTTATTTAACGTTCGGCTTTGATAGCTGATTTAGTTAAAACTGCACTGTTTAATCATGTAAATGTGATTAGTTCTAATTTATGGTAATTACTATATTTTGGGATGTTACATTATATGACAAGTTTCATTTATTAATTGACATAAGGTTAATACTAATAGTGCAACTAGTGTTTATCATGGTTTAGCTACATGTGTTAATATTTTTAGAAGAAAAAAAACAGAGATAATATATGAATAGTTTTTAAGTTACTTTTAGGAGTGTAAACTTCTACGTTTATGTTAAGCTTATGGGATCATTTATATTTTAGAACATCCTTAAAGGGAAGGTTTTCAGAAGCTTTAGTTAGATAATGGTTCTACTTCAGTTTATCATAGTTTATTGGATCTATTCTTTGGAGTCTTAGGAAAAGATAACATGAGTGTTTATTAATTTGCTAGTTTGACTTTTATGAGTAAATAATAATGTAGCTAATTTAATATTTAGCCAAAATGTATTTATTTAAAATTTAGTTAGTCTATGTTTCACAAAATGTAATATTTTATTATGGAATTAGTGTGATCTCTCATGCTTTGTATTATTTTATTTATTTATTTTAATAAAATTTTATATGATGACAAATGATTAATGAACTTTGAATTATCAACTCCATGAAATGTCAATGTTCTTAATAACGACTTTGATGAGTTTATTATTTAGACCTTCATAAAATGCCTAGACTAAATGCTTTATAATTTAATTTATGAATGAAATACAAACTTTTATGATAGTTTGGTTTAAATTATTAAATTGTTATTAGTTTATTTGACATTTTATTTTAAAATCAATAATATTATAATTTATTTGTTATGATTTCACATTGACAGGATAAAAATTATTTTTTTTAATAATATATATATATATATATATATATATATATAT